>ML324166.1:1621-23778 GCA_005239505.1 Nicotiana paniculata
AGAATCAATCCACCACTCTCTCGGATTTCCTACCAAGTTGCATTCAGACAACATGGCACACAAGTCCTCCACTTATATCCACATTTGCTTGATTCTTCTTCTTTTGTGACTCTTTCTTTGGAGCACGACAATCTATGGCTTATGCCCGAGCTTTGCACAGTTGTGACAACTACCTTTGAACTTCTTCTTGTTCGAGTAATTCTTTGGTCCAGATGCCTTCTTTCTTTTCTTTTTATTTCCCGGTGCTTCCTCAACGATGTTAGCTCCCATTATTGCCGAGTTGCCACGTGACTTCTTTTCAGCATTTTTGTTGTCTTCTTCTATCCTTAGACGAACAATTAGATCCTCAAGTGTCATCTCTTTGCGCTTGTACTTCAAGTAGTTCTTAAAGTCCTTCTATAAAGGAGGTAACTTTTCAATGAAGGCAGCAACTTAAAACGCCTCATTTATGACCATACCTTCAATAATAAATTTATAATTAATAACACTATTAATATTATTAATAAAATTATTTACTCGGGTCATACCTTCAACAATGATGTCATGCACGATGACTTGTAATTCTTGGACTTGAGTGATGACCGACCTAGTGTCAATCATCTTAAACTCCAAAATTTTTGCAGCAACGAACTTCTTAAGTCCAGCATCCTCGGTCTTGTACTTTTTCTCAAGAGCGTTCCATAACTCTTTTGAAGTTTCTATGACACTATAAACATTATACAAGCCATCCTCCAAACAACTTAAAATGTAGTTTCTGCATAGGAAATCAGAGTGTTTCCATGCTTCAATTACCACAACTCGTTAAGCCTCAGGAGTATCTTCTCCCACGACTAGAACATCCTCCTTGATGTATCATTGCAAGCTTAGTGTAGTTAGATAGAATAGCATCTTCATCTGCCAACATTTGAAGTCCGTACCGAAAAATTTCCCGGGTTTTTCTACTGGTGCCATTGTATGTGCTGGTCTTGACGAAGCAGCAGCACTCGATGAAGCACCCGTTCCAACAACATTTCCATTAGTTTGGTTTTCATTCGTCATGTTTCTATAGAGTTGGAAACAAACAGAACTTTGTTAAATCAGTGAAGTTTTGATAGCTTCAAACTGAATACCAAACCAAACATACAACACGTAACAATGGTGAAGTTTTTATATACTTCAAACCCATACGTTAATTGTTTCGGTAAAGTTTTGATATACTTTAAACAGGACATAACAGTTATTGGAGTAGAAAGCACAAAGGCTTTAGTCTCCAAACCAGTATACAAAATATAGATAACATTTCAATATAAATTTCAACACAGAAACGTTAAAATAAAATTCCTTAAGCTTGTTCTCGCTACTGTGTTAAACAGAAATTAGAAAACTGTTAGAAGAAGCAGACGATAAGAAATATTCCGAGTCCACAATTTCCTTGTGCATCCTTAAGGAATTTTAACCCCCTCACAAGTTGCCAAGGTAATGGATTAAATCCTCCCAAGATGAAACGAAATAAACCTTCCTGCAACAGTTGCAATACAAACTGCATGATACCAACGAACTCAAAGAACGGAGCAAAATCACACTTACGAATTTGAGAGAGAGACTGCGAAGTAGAATGCAGTACTTTTCAGAAGGAAATTCTGGATTTTCAGTAAGTGAAAAGGAAGCCATGCCTCGAAATTTATAGGCAATTGTCGGAAGAGGTGTGATGTCTGTTCAGGAAGAGGTGCCTGTTCAGAAGGGAAAGGCAGTGTTCAACGTTTTGGATTATACATTCCAGTTAATTCCGTTAATGAGCTGACTGGCACTTAATTAATTCTTAAATAATTAACTAAATAACTTTTGTCCAAAAATAATCTTATCGATCATTTTTCGAATCCGAAGCCGAAGCCGAGCCGAGCGACGACGACGGCGCGAGGGTTCATTCTCTTCAACTCCTTTTAAGAGCTCTAAGAAGTGATCCTATATTTATACACACAAGTGTAGTTGTCTTTCACCAATGTGGTACAAAGTTCATGACAAAGCTCACTTGATTCAAATTTTCATTTCCCTCCATTTTATTTTCACCATTTTCCAATTCACACTCCTTGTCTTTCAAGCCCAATGGCTTAAAGTTCAACATAACCTTTTTACATGCTATTATCTGATGAATCTCTGCTCTAGGTAAAATCCAAAAACAAGGTTATATGTTTTGTATAAGGTAGATTCTTGGAGAAATGCAAGGTAAAGAAGTTGTATAGAATCAACTCAATGAGGTCCACCAAATTCTTTGCAGCCCGAGAATAGTGCACTGGACTGTTCGTGTATGATGTTGGGTTTATGTTACAGGTCGCCCATGTGGACTGACACGGTCACACTTATAAGAGATAAGGCTGGTGGAGGTTAATTATCAGGGAAGTTTATTAACTCCCATAAGAATAGGAGAAGTGTCGCAAATTAAAAAGAAGTGGGAGCGTGGAAGCAAAAAAAGTGATTGGCAATTCTCCTCATCTACTCTTCTCTATATATATTTCTCTTCAGTATGGAGATTCTCCCAAGCAAGAAAAAGAAAGAACACAGTAAACTTTAGGCATCTACTTTGTGAACAAAAATGCTATTTCCTGGAGATTCAGAATACGACTTGAGGCTATTATTTTAGTGATGAGTTCAACCGTTCTTCCGCTGCGTTGTTGACATGTACGCTAATATTATTCTTGCCCTACGATTATTAAACTATCAATGACATCAGAGCCGGATGCGTGTTCTGTTGTTTGAATGCACAGTTGAAATAGAATGTGTGTTATTCAGATTACACGGGTTAAAAAGACACTATCGTTCAAAGTATTTGAAATCGAAATGTAATAGAGCAACTTAAAGTTTTCTTTTTGCTACTCTCTGAAATCTTGTTTTCCCAAAGTTAATTGCTCCGTCAATTCTTAATTGGAATAAAGTCTTTGAGATAGATATTTGACAAATATCTAATAAAAGTCCCTACAGAAATTGACTTCTAATTAACTCACGTTGGCTCCAGATTCTTATCTCTTTAATGACATTACTTAATTACTAGATAT
The DNA here is from genome assembly GCA_005239505.1 of Nicotiana paniculata. NCBI lineage: Eukaryota > Viridiplantae > Streptophyta > Magnoliopsida > Solanales > Solanaceae > Nicotiana > Nicotiana paniculata. The sequence continues at coordinate 4,651 of ML324166.1, forward strand.
ATATAATTAAAGAAACCAAGATTAGTCCATTATTTGACTATTTATTTTGGTAGTGTTTGGGGTAATTAAATTGGAATGGTCTATTTGTTTGTGACTTTGGTCATGAGATCGCCTCTATATTTGTTCCAATTTTGAAGTTAAGGCTGTAAGGCACAAATGCTTTGTCTGAAAATTTACATATGTGTGTTGGATTTTGTTTCGAAGAATTGGTCTTCAATCAACACGTTGTAACTTAAGAAAAGAAAGTAAGTCGAGTCTTTCTTATCTTTTTGAAATTAATTATTTTGGCCCTAATCTTTTAAATTGATATACTTCTACGAGTTATTATAACATATATTTTCACATTGAATGGTTGTAGCCATTCGTATTGTTTCCTTAGTGCTATTTAAGACATGGCTGAACAAGGACAAACTCGAATTACTCCAAATGGGAGTTCTCAAAATCGAGAAAGGGGACAATGTAGAAGGATGCATCGTTGCAGGACTTATTTTTATACTGATTCAGACTTGGAGCCTGAAGTCATCAGGAATGTCCCAAGAGTAATGCAAAATAAGTTAAGGGATTGAAGAGCTGAATGAAAGGAAGGAGAAAAGAAATTTAGGGAGGTTAAGGAATTTAAAATGGGCCATGATGCTTCCATTCCTGAACATGTACACCTTTTTCAGTTAAAAAGAGCTGAATTGGCTAATTACATAGAAATTACTGATTGAGAAGCATTAGCTATTTTGGTGGAATCTCTTCGAGAGCCTGGGGTGAAATTTTAACTGAGATTTATCATGATATTTGGCATAGTGCACCTTTTAGCGTGTATGTGCACGAGTTAGTATTCGATTGGAACATGGATGTCCTAGCAAACATGTAAAATTGTTATTATATGTTTTGTTTTAATGAAATTTAACTATGTTGTTTGCTTCATCAGTTACATATATTATTTATTATTTTATTTTGTAATGGATTGAGACTTGAACTAAGTACACACTAAGAAGTGATTTTAATATTAATCAAATATATAGTTATAGATGATGAATGGAAACATAGTGACCTTTCAATTCTATACTAATTGTAGAATTAATATTATAATTAATCTGCTTGAGTGTGTAATCACATGCATAAATTGACATGGTATATATTGATGAGTTAAACTTGTAATATTGTCTCTAATAACATATATGGAATCGAAAAGTATCATTGCATCAAATTTTTTGCTGATGTTGCCCGTCACGTGGAGCTTGAAGACAAACGGCTTGGTGCTGCTAAAGTTGTAACTAATGCCTTTGTGGCAGAATCAAGTGGTACAAAGAGATCAAGCTTCAAGCCTCATAGAAACTGGAAAAATAACGGAAAGGGTAAGGGGACCGGAGAAGGATCTTCCAAGAAAAGAAACAAGCCAAATTCCAAAAAAGAAAAACGATTCTACAAGAAGAAAGAAAAGAGCAAGATGAAGTGCTACAATTTTCAAGTTCCAGCACATTTTACTCGTGCGTGCACTGAGTCGAAAATGTGGCATTTCAAAACGCATCTCTAAGTGCTATATAGGTTTCTAGCACTGGTTTACTAACTGAACCTTATCCTATGTGGATTGTAGACTCAGGGGCCACCGACCATGTGAGCCGTGATAGAGAAGCGTTTATAGAGTTTCGTCGAGTTCCACCAGGATCAAGACATGTATATGTGGAAAATAATGCAAAGCTTGAAGTCAAAGGGATATGCACTTGCAGAATGGACATGAGTGGTGGACGATCTTTGATGTTGTATGACGCCCTATATATTCCAAGATTTGACGAAACTTAGTCTCTGTGTCTGTTCTTCTAGCTTTAGATTTCAATTTGAACTTTAGTCGCAATGGTCTTATAATTACTCTAGACAACATTGTTTATGATTTTGGACATCGCTATGATGGTTTTATTGTGTTAGATTGTAATCCTTCTACGTATAACTATTATGTTGACCGTTGTGTTGTAGCATGTTATTCTAGTAACAATGATGTTGATGTTATTACATGGAATTCAATATTAGGTCACATAGGGAATGATCAAATGAATAGATTATCTAAGGAAGGACATTTGGGTTCTTTTTCTAAAATTGAAATGCCAACTTGTGAAAATTATCTTGTCAGAAAAATTACACGTAAACCATTTAAAAAGGCTAAGAGAGCTGCTTTTCCATTGCAATTAATCCATTCAAATATTTGTGGTCCCATGAATGAGAGGGCTATGTCTGGTGCTTTATATTTCTTTACGTCCATAGACGATTTCACGCGCTTTGGTTATGTCTATTTGATTTCTCATAAATCTGAATCACTTGAATGCTTTAAAAATATTTGAATGAAGTTGAGAATTAATTAGACAAAAGGATTAAGACCTTAAGAACCGATAGAGGGCGTGAATATCTTTCAAAAGAATTTGAAGAATTGTGTAATGAAAAAAACATCGTTGTACAGTTAACTATTCCTTACATACCTCAACATAATGGTGTAGCAAAAATGAGGAATAGAACACTACTGGACATGATAAGGTCCATGATGGCGCAAGTAAATTTACCTATCTCCTTTTGGGGAGATGCGTTATTGACTACAACCTACATATTGAACAAAGTGCCTTCTAAATCAGTTTCTACCACTCCTTATGAGCTATGGACTGGTCATAAATCAAACTTAAAAGATTTACGACCTTGGGGTTGTGCTGCATATGTAAAAGATTCTTTTAGAAAGTTTGATAAATTAGGTCCAAAAGGTAAGAAATGCATCTTTATAAGATATTCAGAACACTCCAAAGGGTATGTGTTCATTGTTGAATTAGAAGATGGAAGTATTACTGAGATTGAATCACGAGATGCCACATTATTGGAAAATATTTTTCCAAAGAAGGGCGAGGTAAAGAATGGAGAGCCTCTTTATGAAATATTGAACTCAGATAATCAGCAAGTGTCATCTGACATAATTGATAATCAAATCCATCAAGATACTCTTCTTGACCCGAGTGAGAGTGGGATTTCTCAATCCCAAAATCCTTTTGACGAATCCGAATTTCAACTATGAAAGAGCACCAGGAAAAATATACCAAAATGTATTTATGAGATTGAAGATTACGTTTTCTTGGTATCTCTCATAGAAATGGATGAGCCGAAGTCTGAGACTGAGGCTTTATCGAGTCCTGGAAAAGATGAGTGGATGAAAGCAATGAAGGAAAAATTAGAATCCATGAAAACCAACAAAGTATAGGATCTAGTTGACCTTCCACCTAGCGTAGAGCCGTTGGGAACAAATGTGTTCTTAAAGTTAAACGCAAAGATGACGGGTCAATAGAAATATACAAGGCACGATTGGTGGCAAAAGGCTTTACTCGAGAAGCAGGAATAGATTATGAGGAAACATTTTCATCAGTTGTGAAATTTACATCAATTCGCTTACTTTTGGCTACTGTTGCGCGTTTGGATTTGGAATTACATCAAATGAACGTGAAGACAACTTTTCTCAACGGAGAACTAAACAAAGAAATCTACATGGAACAACCTGTAGGCTTCATCGTTAAAGACCAAGAAAAGAAGGTCTGTAAATTGAACATATCTATTTATGGCCTGGAGCAATCTTCAAGGCAATTTGAGATTTCACAAGGAGGTGATCTCGTATGATTTCACCATGATCAGTGAAGACCATTGCATTTATGTGAAGAAGTCCAATTGAATGTTTGTAATTCTTTCTCTTTACGTGGATGATATTTTATTGGTCGAAAATAATTTGAAGTATTTGAAAACTATCAAGTCATGTCTTTCAAAGTCATTTGACATGAATGATATGGGTGAGGCAGATTATATCCTTGGAGTTAATATCTAAAGAGACCGTTCCAAAAATTTATTGAGTATATCTCAAGAAACTTATATAAAGAAAATTTTGGAGTGTCTTCGCATGAATAGTTGCAAATCCATGGATACTCCTATAGCGAGAGGTGAAACTTTAAACCTTGAAATGTGTCCCATGACTGAAAATGAAAAAGAATACATGTCTCGAGTTCCGTATTCAAGTGTTGTCAAGAGCTTGATGTATGCTATGATGTGTACTCGCCCAGACATTTGTTATGTCGTACGTCTGATTAGCAGGTATCGGTTTAATCCTGAAAGAGATCATTGGGAGTTGTGAATATAATTTTCAAAAACCTGAAGGAAACTGCAGATTATTCACTATGTTATAGTAAAAATGATTTATACTTGAGAGGATTTGCAGATGCTGATTGGGCTAGTGACCGGAATGATAGAAAATCAATATGAGGTTATGCCTTCTAACTTAATGGTGGTGCTATATCATGGAAAAGTAAGAAACAAATCGGTACAAACCTTTCAGCGATGGAAGCTGAGTTCGTGGCTTGCGTGTCTGCAGTACAAGAAGATGTTTGGTTGAAGAGATTCTTTGAGCATTTGGATATTACAAAGAACTCTCAAGTTCTCATGACTCTTTATTGTGATAGTCAAGCGGCTATTGCATACACAAAAGATCCTAAGTATTACAGCAAGACCAAACACATTGACATCAAGTATAACTTTGTGATAGACATGGTAGCAAGTGGAGAGATAAATTTACAGTACATTCCTACGGAACCATGATACATGATCCTTTTACAAAGACGATATCTAGAGACCTGTTTGAGAAACATGTTATGGTTCTAGGTTTGCGAAGGATATGACCCTTTTTATGTATTGTAAAATGACTTGATTATTATAATATGCTCATCAATATTTGACTTTTGAATTTATGTTCATATCTAGTTTGCATGTGATGATATTTTGTTGATAAAGTGTGTCGAACAAGTCACAAGATTAACTCTCTCACACGAGTAATCGCCTCTTACGTTGAGAATAGATGAGACCTTACAAAACCTTGAATAGTGCGAGATCATACTTCACTTGTAAAGGTCGGTCTTGATAACTAGCCAGAATTATGAATTTCATTATTCGATTATGACTTGTTTTGTAAGCTAGATGTGAGTTTCTCTAAGAAGATGGTTTGAGGATTATTAAAGTGAGAAATTCGGGTTAGACATTTGGAGGTGTCTAGACCAAGATTTGTACAGTGTTGAATGATTAAAAGAATAAGACACACGCACCAATATAAGGTGAGAATACCGTAACCTATGTTTCATACCACGTGAGCTTTCGACCAGTGGGATAATAGAAGAATGAATCTCTGCTTCTTCATTGTGGGAGATTCCAAAGAAGTTACATTAAATTTTATTGGAATATACTTTGATCTGTAACTGTTTCTTGAAGTGCCAATCGATGTTGCTACTTTAGCATGTCACTAATAGCTATGAATGATTCGGCAATGCAGTGCATGTGTAGGAAAGCAATTGATTTGGAATGGAAAGATTTGAGTAGAAAGAGAATACAACTAAAATTTAATAATTTAATTTGTATTCATAGGTCGACCATTACACTTACCATGAGGTATTGGGTATAGTTGTGGATACAATGTTATATGAACTCGAGTTTGCCTCTTTCGAAGATAAGGGGTCGAATAAGTAGCTACTGGGAATAGCGAATGATGTCTGGGGTATTGCGAGTAATAATCAGATCCTAATGGCAGTAGTGAATCCTTTCCGTATGTGATTGGATTTCTACATAGAGATGTTAAGAAACCTTAAAGAGTTTAAGAATATTATAGCTCTTAATGCTCGCAGGTCGCACGAACTATTTGCTAGTATGAATTACGTGTGTTATTGCCATGGTACTAGCTTGGATCTAGTTCACCATGTGCGAAGAGGGAGATGTGGGATATTGGGTTTAAGTTACGGGTCACCTGTGTGGACTGACCCCGTGATGGTAATTAATTATCAGGGAAGTTTATTAACTCCCATAAGAATAGGAGAAGTGTTGCACGTTAAAAAGAAGTGGAAGCATGGACAAAGTGATCGGCAATTCTCCTCTTCTCTATATATTTCTCTTCAGTACAGAGATTCTCCCAGGCAAGAAAAAGAAAGTACACAGTGAACTTTAGGCATCTAGTTTTTGAACAAAAATTATGTTTCCTGGAGATTCAGAATACAACTTGGGGCTGTTATTTTGGCGAGTTCAGCAATTCTTCCGCTGCGTTGTTGACAGATACGCTAATGTTGTTCTCGTCCCGCGATTATTAAACTATCAGTTCGATTAATGGCTACTTTGCCCTTGAATTTCTCATGTTATCTCTAAGCTTCAATCAGAAGGAGAGTGCCTAATGGAGGAGTGAACAACATAAATTTGGAACACCTGGAAAATCGAAATACAGAAGATATTAGAATTCAACAATACTTGGTTGGCTTTATTTCAAGAAGGAAAAAACAAAAAAGAAAGGAAATCTCAATTTGATTTAGCTCGTAATAGTGGAAAATTAACATGACAAAAACTAAACGGTGGCAATTTTATAATTGCAATATTACGAATTTGAATGAGAAAGACTGAGAAATCTCTTGACACATGTTATTCATTTATGTTTTCTCTGTGTTTTTGTTTTAAAAAAAATGTATAAATATTATACATTATGCAACCTTATCCTAATTATATATTTTTCAACCCCTCCGCCAAATCCCCCCAAACCCCTCCCCCCACCCAATCCCCCACTCCTGTACTCCCAACCCATAGTATCTCCCTAAATTATATATTTTTCAAACAAAATATTTTCGATTCACTAATCAAACAAAAAAAAAATATTTTCCAAAAAAAACTTTCAATCACCAACCAAACATAAAAAAATAAGTGATAAAAGCACTCATATTTTAGGAAAATATTTTACTTCGTACCAAACACTCAGAGAGGAAAATAAGTTTGAACCAATACTGGCAATTAAACCTCCACGTTTGCCAACTAGGGGTGTTCAAAACCGATCCGAAATCGAAAATCGAACCGAACCGAACCGAAGTTTAATGGCTTACTGGTATCGGGTTAACGGTTTAACGGACGGGGAACGGATTGAAATTTTTTAATTAACGGCTTATTGGTATGGGGGCGGATTATTCAATTTTTTTAACCGATAATCTGTTAACCCATTAAAAATATAAAATTTATTTTTATCAATATATATTATATATTAAATATCAAAAACAAAAGGACAAAAACCCTTCCACTTCTAGAATCCCAGTACTATGTCTCTCTCTAGTCCTAATTCTTAAACAAACAGAAACCCTAAAATCAACTTAATTCCTAATGCCTACTCTCCTCGTCGACTTCACTTCACCGGCCGTCTCGTCTAAAAGACAGCCTTCCAGCCACCACTCTGTTGGACTCGCCGTCTCCGGTCTATCTTGTGACTCACCGTCTCCGGTCTCCCTCTCTCTGTCTCGCCTCTCTCTTTCGCCATAGCCAGTAAGCCAGAGCAGCAGTCAGCACTCAGCATATGGTAAGTTTCTTTTCTTGTTGATGTCTTTAAAATCAAAAGTGGATGGTAGGTTAAATGGATCGATTGTTATGCATAGGCAAACATGTATTAATCTCATATGGATTGTTTACTATACTGATTTGACAAGACTGTTGCAACCATGGTTAACATTGGTTGTGATATGGAGCAAGATTGATGTTATTGAAATAGAGACTTGGTGCCAAAGTGAAGGTTGTATTGGGACTAAACGTGATTGGATTCTCACACATCTCACTTTGATAATTTATAATACGTTAACCTTAGGTTGAATTAGGCCGATAAGCCGCCCAATAACCGCCTGATAAGAGGTAAACTGATACCAATCCGCCCGATATCTTATCGGATGGCTAGCGGATTAATATATTTAAAAGCCGAGAACCGATAAGCCAAACCGTTAAGAGTAAATAACCGCCCAATCCGCCCGATAAGCAGCCCTATTGCCAACAGATTTCAAGGAGAAGATTGACAATATGGGTGTTCCAATTTCTGAAGTGAAACTGGTAATTCAGAAAGTTTTTAATGATACTGATTTGAGCTATAAGCGTATGCAAATGTCAATCACTGTGAATCAAGTGAGAAATAAGAATTTCTTGACACCACAACAGAAAATGGACTTGGATTATTGAGTCCAACAAAAAGATAAAGATTAGTTTAACTTAATTGAGCCTTCACTTGAAGAAACAAAAATTCGCTAAATGGAACATAAACAGAAGTTCAAACTATACAAGATTTGGTCCCGTGGTTGGTACTAGGGTGTTCGTACAGATCCAAGAAATCGAACCAAACCGAAAACCGAATCAAACTGACCAAAAAAATGATACTTTTTAGTTTGATTTGGTTTTGATTTTGAATTTTAAAAATCGACCAAATTTAATTTAGTTTTGATAAAAAATAAATCGAGAAAAACGAACCAAACTGACCATTGAAGTAGCTATTTAAATTTATTATGACACACACACACACACACACACACACACACACACACACACACACACACACACACACACATATATATATATATATATATATATATATATAAAGTTTCTAAAATTTTATGGTACATATTAGTCATTTGTATTTTTTTGCTATTATAATAATCTAATTTTTTGCTTTTACATGCTAGTTTGATTGGTATTTTTCTTTTGCTAAGTACAAAAATTTATTTCATGTTAAAAATAATCGATTTTTAATTGAATAGACAAAAATTTTCTCACTATTTGATTCAATTATCACAAATATATCTTGGTAATGATAGATTTCTCAAAGAGCAATTGGTTTGATAGTATTAGGGACTTTTGCATCCGTACCCACTTTTTGTGCCACGTTTTAACTTATACCCACTTTGTAAAAAAAATTACATCCGTACCCGTTTTTGCGTAACTTCAGCATGCGGGGCTGAAGTAGCAAAGGCAATCACGCAAAACTTCAGCATTCTAGTAGACGGGCCTGAAGTAGCTTGCGAACTTCAGATCTAAAGCTGAAGTTGTTGTCTTGTAACTGGGGAACTTCAGCATACGGGGCTGAGGTTCTCCAGTTATAAAAACAAAAACTTCAGCATACGGGGCTGAAGTTCCCTCAGTTACACTGGGGAACTCTGGAGCTGAGCTGAAGTTTTGTCTTTGTAATTGGGGAACTTCAGCATATGGGGCTGAAGTCTGGGGAAGAGCTGAAGTTCCCCAATTTACAAAGACAAAACTTCAGCTCTAGCTGAAGTTCTCTAGAGCTGAAGTTTTGTCTTTATAATTGTCTTTATAACTTGGAAACTTCAGCTTTTGTAACTAGGAAACTTCAGCTCTAGTGCTGAAGTTTTGTCTTTGTAACTGGGAAACTTCAGCCACGTATGCTGAAGTTGTCTTTATAACTGGCAAACTTCAGCTTAACTGGTGATTTTCAGCTCAACGAGGGAAAGGGAGCTGAAGTTATTTTAAAAGTGGGTACAAGTTAAAAGTTTTAAAAAAAATGGGTATAGATTAAATGGGAGCAACCAAATAGGGTGCCCCGTGTAATTTTTACATAGTATTACATTGAAAATGTAATTGCCGGAATATGTGTTTGATAGTATATGCCTCATATTTAAGAAAAAAACTTATAAATAACCGAGAAAATCGAAGAACCGACATCGATAAAAAACCGACTTAATTTGATTTCTTTTTAAAGAAAAATTAATCCAAACCGAACCATGATCATCCCTAGTTGGTACTAGTTTTGGTTCGTGATCAAGCTGCATTTTTTCTCTGCTATTGTTTGGTTCTTCCTTTCGTTACTGATAGTTCCCTGCAAGTGTGAGACGCTTTTGAAGAAGTGATCAAGTCTAGAATTTCATTAAAAGTAATCAAGATTAAATGTATTTTTATAAAAAACTAATATTTGACCGATATATGCATTTTTATTTTTTAGCGAAAGGTATTCAGTTGAGCCCCTTTTGACGTATATAATTACACCGACGCTCACAATGGGAGTATCTGAAAGGGGGAGTAAAAACAGAAAAACCTTTTTCTTAACTGTCAGTTAAAATACAAACAAAAACATTTTTTCAATGTCAATTATGTTTTCAATTTCCCTTCTGGTTTCTTGGTTGGCACTTATTTCTCCCCTATATGTATAGCTTGAAGAATAATGAGACATGAAACATGTTCTTATAGTTGGAGCCAAAACAAGAAGAAAAAGAAAATAATGCAAATGTTAATTTTTTTTAATGAATAAATGTGAGAAAGTAAATTCATTCTGAACTCACAGTTTCTCTATTCTAAATTTACATTTGCTAAAGAGGGTGCAGCAAAGCTGCATACATGTATAAAAGTTGTAGCAACTAAATTTATTTTATTCTTAGCTTGACATAATCAAGAGATCAATTCAAAAGAGTTTAGAGAAGTTAAAAGAGATTAAATGGAGGCTAAATTCGGCAGGTGGTTATTAAGAAGTTAAAAATGGTTATCTTCTTTAAAAGAAGAACGTTCTTTTCCTGGGTAACTACTACACAACACAGAAAAACAAATGATTCGTTCTCCTCTGGTAACCTGTTTGGCCAAGCTTTTTTTTTGGGCCAAATGAACAAGCTTTTAGATGGAAAAAAAATGCTTTTGAGAAAAAACAGAAGCAGTTTTTGAGAAACAGAAAAAAAATAGCTTCTCTCCGAAAGAACTTTTCTGAGAAGCACTTTTGAGAAAAATACACTTAAAAACAGTTTTCAAAAACTTGGCCAAACACTAATTACTGCTCAAAAGTGCTTTTCAAATTAATTAGTCAAACACAAACCGTTTTTCACCAAAAGTACTTTTTAGAAAAACATTTCTCAAAATAAGCTGATTTTAGAAGCTTGCCCAAACAGGCTATTACTCTCTTTCCAAAAAGACACAACTGTAGACATTTAGTTCGTGGAACAAAGTCCGATTTCCTAGTGAAACACAGTGGGGCTTGCAGCAATTTCTTTGTTTCAAATTCTCCACCGCAGAAAAGGTACACAAAATTCTTGAGCCATTTTGTGTCCATGCTGGAATTACATACCGAATTCCCAACATTGGTATCAGAGCATGATTTAAGATTACCTTTCTGTTGATAACTCATTAAATTATTGAGTTCGGAGGAACCTGGACCAAAGGGCGGGCTGCATCGATCCCTGATGTCTGCATCCAAGCTTATCATTGAGTGCTCCATCTATGAGTGTTTATATGTGCCCGTATAGTTTCATCCCATTCCAAGGTTGGATAATTTTCAGCTGCATTACCACCATGCACTTGCATTTTTTGTAGGCACACGAGGGGTAAACATTAGCTAAAGTTGTGTTCCCTATCAATTAAGCATTTAAACATGCAGCAACATTAAGCATTCTTTGTTTGCAAAAGGAAAAAGTGGATAGATCCAGTAGAGAAAGGTATAGACAGTAATGCAGATGGAATAATTATAATAATAATACTCATAAAGCACATATAGTTTTGGCAAAAAGAGGCCCTCTGCAATAAATTCTTGGCTGCACCAACAAAGATAAATGAGATCTTGATATGGAATAAGAACAGCATCATGGTAAAGCCACACTTCACTAGGAAACAGAATATATGGAGCACCCAATAAAAGTGAAAACAAACGTTGAGAAACATTTCCTGTGTCAACAAAATAAAGATTGGGCACACTAGCCACCCTCCGAAATTTTATGCCAGACATCTTCCTTTAAAATGTTCTAGATCTTCAAGATACCTACAAGTTTCAGACTACATAGTTTAATATTCACTACACAAGTGCCAGGGATGTTTGGTCAAAGCCCAAAGGCTTAATTATCAGCTTATTTCCCATGTTCAAGGATTCATTCTTAATTTAGTCCGTACACGTTATGATACAGGGACATCCTCTGCAGGTAAAACAGAATTTTCATTCCAGCTCGTTTTGAGTCTTAAAAATGCTAGAAACCTAGAAGACATCAAAAGCAGAATTATAATTCCAGAAATGCTTCCAAAGCCACATTGGTAACAGAATAAAGAGATAAGCCAATGTACCAACTTTTGAGTCTTCACAATAACGAGAATAATGTATTGGCCTTTACTAGTAAGAAATATGACAAAATCTGTTATGTACCTGGAGATGTGTATCACTATAAATACCAGGAACCCCATATATGCATATAACTATACTACTACTTAAGCCTATGCATCCAACTGATGCAATAAGAAACTTTTAGGCAGCTATTGACCAAAAAGAAGAACATAAGACTGGTAAAACGGTAAGGTAGCAATAATTCAAAAACCAACTTGTAACCAAGAGTATCCTCTGAGCAGCCATTTATTTTTAGATGCAAGCAAGGACATTATCTACGGTGCTCACACATTTGGCATGCAGAAGCATGCTTCTTATTGACAAATGTACATATTTCGCATTCCCAACTGCCAGAAGCATCTTCACTGCACATTAGGCATGCCGTGGCAGAGCTAGCATTCAGAAATGTGCATGAATCACATGCCCAACCTTCCAAATCATCAATCGCGTTTTGTGTTAATGATGCCCCTGCGGTAGAAGTTGTCTCTCCTAAATCGTCGTCATCCAAATTTATGATTAAGGGTGTCCCAGCATTTGATGTCCTGCGTTTTTTCCTGCCACCTATCCTACTGCTGCTCCCAGCCATATGTGGAGTTTCAGACACAGTGAGGTTGTTGATTCCGGCAACATGCGAATTTGCCAAGTTTGCACCGCGTCCCCCAATGTTCATCACGTTGCTGCCACCAGCCACATGTGGAGTTTTAGACACAGTGATGTTGTTGCTGCCAGCCACATGTGCATTTGTCAAGTTTGTACCACTTTCCCCAGTGTTCATCACCTTGCTGCCCCAAGCCGCATTTGGAGTTTTAGACACAGTGAGGTTGTTGCTTCCAGCTACATGTGCATTTGCAAAGTTTGTACCGCCTCCCCCAAAGTTCATCACCTTGCTGCCCCAAGCCACATTTGGAGTTCTAGAGACAGTGAGGTTGTTGGTTCCAGCCACATGTGCATTTGCCAAGTTTGACACACTGCCTCTCCCAAGGTTCATTACCTTGCTGCCACCAGCTAGCTGTAAATTACTCAAGCCGGTGGTGCTCCCAGCTTGTTGTAAAACTTGTGAGCCCATAACGTAGCTGCTCGCTATTGCAACTGCATCTTTGGATCCCATCAAGTTGCTTCCCCCGGCTTCAAGTGGTCTTTTTGATACAGTGAGGTTGCTGCTTCTAGCCACATGTGCATTTGTCAAGTTTGTCACACTGCCTCCCCCGATGTTCATTACCTTGCCGCCTCCAGTTAACTGTAAATTACTTGAGCCAGTAGTGCTGGTCACCCCAGCTTGTTGTAAAAATTTTGAGCCCATAGCATAGCTCCTACCTGCTACAGGTGCATCTTTCGATCCCATGAAGTTGTTGCCCCCGGCTTCAAGTGGATTTTTTGGTACAGTGAGGTTGTTCCTCCCAGCCACATGTGCATTTGCCAAGTTCGTCACACTGCCTCCCCCAATGTTCATCACCTTGCTGCCCCCAGGTAGCTGCAAATTACTCGAGCCGGTAGTGCTGCTCAACCCAGCTAGTTGTAAAAATTGTGGGCTCATAGGGTAGCTCCTCGCCGCTACAAGTCCATCTTTTGATCCCATAAAGTTGCTGAGCCCAGCTACAAGTGGATTGTTTGAAGTTCTCAAAGTGTTGTCTCCACTTATAACAAGATTCTTGGAGCCATTTATATTTCCTCCTGGAGCAACTAAGGCATGTTTTAAGCTTGCAGTGTTGTTAAAAGGTAGTCCTGTTCTAGTTCTCACGAGCTTCCTGAATTCAGCTCTTGCCTTCAAGGGCATCCTGTCCCTACCATTTTTCAAGCTTGCCCTTTTGCTGCTTTCAGCTGCATTTTCGGAGCTTGTTGGCATGTTGCCCTGAGCCCCTTGCGAATGCACATCTTCAAGACCATTCTCAAGTGCTCTAACTAAATTGTCAAAATAGTTCTTAGTGACACTAGTCAGACCAGTAAGCTTTATACGGAAATCATCAAATGTTTTGGAATTACTTTCTTCAACATTCAGATAATTCTCCAGTTCACTCTCTGCACAATGGTGAAGCCTCTCCAAACCAGCCTCTGCCTGACCTTGCGAGAACTCAAAAAACTGCCTTTTCATGTGCTCCTCATCAGGCAAATAAAATCCATAAGCATAAGTCCACTTCAACATTCTCCTGCATTCAACGATCTGATTCCAAGCTTCTATAATGAACTTCAATTGTGTCTCTGGTATGCTCTGCAATTCACTCAGCTCCTTAACATTGACTTCTCCCATTCTCCTCAAATCCTTTACAGCTTTTTGCCTCGACTTCTCATTAGTAGCCCATCTCTCGTAATAATGTGTGTACTTCTCAATAGATTGCTTGGCCATTTCTTTCTTTTTCTCATCTTCATTCCCCGGCTTGTACTTGTTACACGGATTATAGCCATGAGTTGACCAAGAATTAAGGCACAGCCAACAAAACTGATACTTGCAAGGGTCTCTACATGTCATACGCATACACCCTTCGTTCTTCTCAATCGGTCTCTTGCATTTAGGACAGGGCTTTGTGTAAGCCAAAATCCAATTAGTATTTTCCGACTCTGCTAAGTTCTTCTCCTTCCACTTTCCCACAGTTTCACAATCAACGGGTCGATGAGCTTCCTCCGTACAATTCCAACAAAAAATATGCGAACAGTCGCATATAACATCACAATTATCACTCCCTATATCAAATTCAATGGCGAAATTACATCCCGGAGCAGGACACCACTTAATCTTCCTGTTTTCCTCAACGTAAGAACGAAAAAGAAATCCGTAATACTTCTTTCTATCATCATCACACGTTAATGAATCGATCATATCCTGTGAGACAGCAACTTTACAAGATGGTTCAGGACACCGTAAATTCAAACATCCAGAACCATCAGATATAGAATTACTAATATACCCTCGCCAACATTCAACACAATAAGGATGACCACACGCAGACGCCAAAATTCCATCAGATGAATAATCCTCAAAGCAAATTCCACAAGGTAATAACTTATTCTCCAGAAATTGAACAATTTTTTCCGCTATTTTTAAACCAACAGCTTCTCGAACTTTCGATTCATCGGCGAACCATTCCTCGTGAACTTTATTCACACTCCAGTTATACCGACGGAGTAAAATAGATGCTTCAGTTTTGGAAACTGAGAGAACTGATGAAACTTTAGAGATATCATCGTCCATGAGATGACGAATATCATCGTCGGATAAAACGACGTAGTTTTTGTCAGTACAAAGATGATCGGAATCATTACCGATGAAGTCATCGTCGCCGCCAGCGGAGTCCACGTCACTGTCGTTGCCGGTGATGACGTCGTCGCCGACGAAATCATCATCGGCGGCGGAGTCTACGTCGCTTCCCCCGTACATGTCATCGTCGGACTCCATGATCAAGTGAGATGAATTATGTAAAGGTAAAAAATTAAAGGAAAATAAATAGAATTGAATAAATTGGGAGGTAAGGTGAAAGTAGTAGTAGTACTAATATTATTGCTGTTCGGAACACAATTTTAGCCCTAAAATACCGTTTTTAAGAGGGTTGAAATCCGCACAGTGATTTCCTGATTGGAAAAGGTTTTACTAACATATACATATTTCCTCAACCTTTGGGCCCACAATGTCCACGTGGCAGACAAACATCCTTCCTTTCGTTAATTTTCTCTAGCATGTTCATTTACCTTAGGCTATGGGTGTACCGAAATAAAAAAATTCCGTATTTGATATTCGATATTTTGATATTCGGTATGATATTTGGTTTCAGTTTTAAAGATAATTTAGTATTAGGTATGATATTTGATATTTGAAAATAAAATACTAAAATACCGATAACGTATCAAAATATATATTATATTACACAATATACATATTATTGATTATAACATAAATATAAAAAATCAAATATTTTACTTTCCTTTATTTTATAAGTTCATCATTAACTCTAATCAAGTAACAAGACATTTTTAATGACCAAATTTATTTCTTTATGTACAATTTTCTCTCTCTAGGTTTATATTTGTTGGTTTTGGACAAAAGTTTTGTCAACAAACGTTTTTAGTTTTGTACTTTTGAGTGCTTTAATTAAAAAATATTATAGTCTATGACTCTATGCACTAGTTAGTATTCAAACCGAATAAACTGAAACCGAAAGGAGAAAAATCGAACTATACCGAATTTAATTAGGTATGTTATTGGTATAACATTTTAAGAAATCGAATACCAAAAATACCAAACCAAAATATCTAAATATCGTACCGTACCGTACCGACCTACAAACGCCCCTAATTTACCTTATGCATAATTAGAAGATTGGAAGACATAAATGAAGTAACAATTTTAGAAAAGTCAAATCATAGACATACGACTATATGGTGAGGGCATAAAAATTTTGTGAGCAAACAACTTGCTTGGATTTGGTATAGTTTTTCAATTTTTTTTTTGAGGAAAACACGAATTGGATTACCTTTAGAATATTTATATTATTATAAATAGAATTTTATTTATGGTGAATGTCTATATTCTAGAGAGATTTTAGGGTTTGTTATTTGGTGGCTAAGTCACTCTTTCCCTATAAATAGAGATGTCTTCTTCCATTGTAATTCATACCAAACATTCAATAAGAATTTTCTCTTTCTCTTTCTCTTTCTCTGCACTATTGTTCTTGTTCTTTATTATTTCATAACACGTTATCAGCACGAGACTCTTACCAATTGAGCAGAAGTCTTGGGATTGAGCATAATGATTGCCAATTGTTCCATGAACTTCCTTCATGATTAAATTCTGGATTAAGGTAAGTATTTTACTTTATTTTTCTCTTTTAAATTCTTGAAATTCTATAATTTGATTTTAAATGCAAGCAAAGACAATAAACTTTGATTATAACTCCTATAGAGTTTGCAAGAAATTATAACCACCAAAGTGGTAAAATTTCTATGCCTTGCCATGATCAAATTCATGTATGATTGTGGGAAAAAAAATGGAAACCCGTCCCATTGAATTTACTTCATTCTCATTCCCCTTAAGAGAATGTGATAGCAATATGTGATAAGTCTGAAAGAAGACAAATTATTACCGTGAAGGTATCAATGGATGTGGACGTGGTAATAGACGAAATTATAATCATCATATTTGTGATAATGAGAATAATAAGAATTCTCAAAATAATCTTTCACTATTTGAAAGTTAT
This sequence comes from Nicotiana paniculata, assembly GCA_005239505.1. NCBI lineage: Eukaryota > Viridiplantae > Streptophyta > Magnoliopsida > Solanales > Solanaceae > Nicotiana > Nicotiana paniculata. The sequence goes on from ML324166.1 coordinate 21,739, forward strand.
ATTTGTCATCGATTTGACATGAGATTTTGTAAAGCACATATAGATGATTATGGTCCATTCATGATGAGAATGTGACAACATCTGATTTATGAATACATATTCATTCTTGGAAGAATATGAACGTGCTAGTGGTAGTGAATATACCACACTCACCTCTAAAAGGAGGTTTGAGATGAAATAAGAAAATAATTTCATTATTATGGCATGAATGGTCATTGATCACGTACCTATTGTACGCCAAAATATTTTGGCAATGTGATTACTAAAGGATAACACTAATGCAAGAAATAGATCTTGCATATAATTTTGATAATGACCATAATTTATAACTTTCTTCTTGAAAGTGATATTCACCGCATGGATGTTGATGAATATGTGGTAGTACCAAATTAATTGAGAGCTCTGGATGAGCCAATTATTACTATTTTGGAGAAATACAATTGATTATTCAATTTATTGTGTTGTAGTAAGTCTCAATTTGCCTGTTTAGCAACTGCTTCATGCTCCGTCCCTTGATTATATAGCTGTCGTAGAAAAGAGAGGGAAAATAAATTTGGGATTAAATCATTATTTTACTGAACTTTGGTATCCGTAAATACTAATTTGATTACGAGCATTTGCGAAGAATGAGTGTTCAAATAGATTTAAAAGTAATTAGTTGAGTCATTTGAAACTCTTTTGACTCCTTTATATTTTGTATATCAAACATAAGACATTTTATCTCATATATACTTAAGATCCAATCATTATTTTTAGACCTTCTAATATTATAATTAAAAGTCAAATGTTGGCACATGGTATAGCAAAATTATATGGTGAATACATGTGAGTACACAATTATTAGATTCCGCAACAGGCCTCATGTCCAGAGTAATCATACCTTCCTTTCTCATTTATGTTTTTCTGGAAATAGAGTAAGTTTCTAAAGTATTCTCGAAAGCGATTGGTTATACTGAGGCTATAAATAAAGGAAAGATTTAATATCTTCTATTACTACAACTTGTAGCGGGGTAATATGTATGTGAAAAGTTACCCGCTTTATTCTCCAGTTTGTACTACACAAATAAAAGAATACCACAATAAAGTAGATGTTTATTGATATAAAAACCCATATCATAATAAACTTGGAACTTGTTGATAATTGCACACGTCATGGTGTAAACCTGAACTTTATCAATATTGATAATTTATTCAGTTGGCATAATTGGTTTAGCCATACCAATTTAAGTATGATGTGCAAAATTCACATGGGTAAATATTAAAGAACTAGAAAATTCTTTATGAATTCTCTCATGTTGCTTGTTCTCATTAATCAATAGACCAACAGAAATTGGGATTGAATCCCATGAATGCTGGAAATAGAAAAGGTGAATATGGGTCATTCACCTGTCATGTATACCACATAAGATGCATCTATGAGATGGTTACATGTGCAATTATTATTAATCAGCAACCTGTTGTTTGCGAGATAACTTGCTCAATAATTTGATTTAGAGCATAATTTCCAGATTTTCTATTCAAGACTTTATCTTGATAAGTTGGTTATACCACAATTGGTTTAGCAAAATGATTTATTGAGTGCTTCCACTTAATAGCTAAACTATTACTTATGAGAACTAAGTTATTTATATCAGTTTGATATACATTATATACGAAAGTATTTTACATTCCCCTCTCACAAGTGGTTCACGGTCAGGAACCATATAATTTCATCTTATTATTGTTGATGTGCGGTGTATATTTTGATTAACACCATAATGCACAAAGATGGGTTCCCAAAATTGAGGAAGAAGGTTAGTTTTTCTAACATGAGGGGGAGAATGATAAACAGTTGAGAAAAAGTTACGTGGAAAAAATTATCATTTGTCCATCTAGATACTCGAATAAGATAATATGAACTTGAAGTTCGGAAAAAGATAATTCATCTACAATAAATTGGAAAGCATGCCAAACGTCTGCAATTGATAGCATGATCGTTACTAATGAAAACGAGGATGCCCACTTCTGTTTGGGTCATGCCATTTTGTATGAAGCAATGCT
>MDKI01265592.1:0-31960 GCA_005239505.1 Nicotiana paniculata
CTTTAAGTTTAATTAAATTGTTGATTTAATGACTTAAACATAGTAAGTAGTATGAAAGCCAACCTTAGGCATTTAATCAACTAATCTTAATTTAATTGACTCAACCTTAGTTAAGAACAATTAGTTGTCACCCAAAAGAACCTCTAGATTAGATAAATATCAGGAAATCAGATACTTTAGGGATAGAAGGGGAATTTCAAGGGGTTGGAATGTTCTGGAAGATACAGCTGTCCCAAAAGGATAGGGTTGACAGTTGTACCTGTATCCTTTTCAACTCATTTAGGATAGGGAATATGCTAAGCATATCCCATCCCAAATGTCCCTATATATACACACACTTTTTACCACTAAGGGGGATTTTTTTTAGATTCTGCTCTGAATCCCTTGGCCTGAAAATTACAACTTTGACTACTAAAAACTTAGAAAACAGAAGTGAGAAGGATTTTACAGTAGGAGTGGGAAAAAATCTGAGCTTAGGTTGTCTTGTAGCTGTGATTTTCTTTCCAAAAAGACTTGGTTTTTGGTTGCTGTCTTATTTCAATCATTTGGGTATTCAAAAATCATCTTCCCCTGGGTTTTCTCTACTTTGGGTTTGCTGTTTGTTGCTGCTGGCTTTCTCTGCTTTTCTGCTGACCCCTATTGCTTGACCTTTATTTGGTCAAGTTTTTTCTGTTGTTATCTTATTCTAAAGGTATGTAAAACTGACTTCTCTCTTTATGAAGTATGAAAATATGAAATCTGTTTGTCTTTCCTCTATGAATCTGTATTGTTATTTGTTTAGACCTATTTCTGTATAAACTTATATGCATGTGTACAGAGTAATAAATTATGTTTGTTTGGTTTCTAATCTCTGAATTTTACATAAATCTGTTTCATCTTAAAACTGTATGTTATATAACTGTGAAATCAATGTTTGTGTTAGAAATAGCATCAAAGGGTAATGAACTTGACCTCTAATGGTTAAGTTCATCCTACAAAGATGCTGAAATACTGGTTTATTCCAGGTTTTCGATATCTAGATATTGTCATGAAACAGCACTAGGGTATATGAAGTTGACCCTCTATAATGGTCAAATTCACCCCATATTAGGTGCTTAAACAATGTTTTAGTTGCTGAAAGTCACCCTCTTAAGGGTATAAAATAAGTGATCGAAAAAGGCCTTTGGAATAGGGAATCTGGACTCTTTAAATGTCCAGATTCATTCTCCAAAATGCCTAAATAATCAAAGTCCCTGTATAGTTTAGAATTACGTTAGCATCAGCACTAGGGTAGATGAATTTGATTTGTTGATAGTAAAATTCACCCCATGTTAAGTGCTTAAACAGTGGGCTATCACCCTTAAAGGTACGAAAAGTGAACAATCGACAAAGGCTGTAGAACATTGAATCTGAACCCTTCAAGTGGTCAGATTCATACTCTAAAAATACCTAAAATTAAAACGATGGCACAATTATGAGTTGAATAAGACCTTTATAGAGATGGATCTGACGCCTCTTTTATGGTCAGATTCAACTTATCAGAGGCCAGAACCTGTTTCTGGTAAAAATAGTGTAAAAAAAAAACCTCCATAGTACTATTTTTTTAGCTTAGTATAAGCATCATCCGACTTAAACTCGACTTCCTATCATAGTCTTGTTTAGTCCAATGGGTACATAACACACTCATCTAATTGAGGTGTTCTACAGATTCTAAATGAAAGCTCGAACGCATGGCTTTGAAAGCATTCAAGACAGATAATTTAGTTATACTGATCATTTTAAATTTTCTTTCCATTCAAAAAATGCATGTTGACAGTAGCAGTCGAAGTTGTAATTAATGATATTCGTTTTCAGAACCATTGTAATTAAAGACTGGACTGTATATATTTAAATTCTTCTTACTGTTCGTGTTTGTTCTTTTCCATGAAAAGTAGGTCGTTTTATTAGTAAAATTATAATCCAATCCCTATTTCGAAAAGCAGCATGATGACAGTAGATAAAAATGGAGTGTATGTTCAAAATTAGCATGCATAGGATTTTTACAAACACTTATTGATTTGGAAACAACTATTTCTGAATTTAGTTGCCTTCAATATAATTCAGAATTATTTAATTGCTCTCAATTCATTCCGCATCTAATAAATTTTCTGAAATCAATGTATGCATATTTTTACAAATGAATTTCGATTATAGTAATCTACGTCTTAAACAACCAAGTCTGAACTGATAAAGTTGTTCACGCTATATCCTTCCTTAAAAAGAAACCCCGAAGTAGTTCTAGATTTTAAATTCGAAAGCATTTAGAATTTGTATAATCTTGGTTTCAAGACTAATCTGTCTAAAAACTTTAAATTTCATTCTTTTTAATAACTTGTGCCCTTAAATACCTCGTGATTTACTTGTGCCTAATCTAGTGAGTCCTCGATACATATGAGTATGATTTTCCAAACAATGTCCCTCTGATAACTGGAAAACAACATTAAATGTGCAAATTTTCTCCTAATTACCATTCAGAGTACAATGTCTCTGTTTATACCTGTATCTAGTAGTGTTTAGTTCAAATTACACAAATCCCTTTTTGTTCAATAGCCGAAGTAGGATTGGCCAAAAGATTTGAAATAATTTAGGGCTAAATGTGGCCATAGCCCAGAATATGTTGTCCTTTAGGCTAATTAATATCATTTTAGGCAATCCTCTAGGTAGAATGATACCTTTAGTTTTGGGAAAATTTGGTAAAGAATCAAATATTATTCCAAAATCACCATAATCTACGCTCGGGAGCGACAACTCATGTCCCCGTCTTCAACTTCAAATTATAATAAAAATCACATGTTGTAATTACGGGTGCATTTCATGTGGCGTAGTTATAATGTGTCCAAAAGACAAACAAGTGCACTCCGTCGTGACTTGTTCCAAGATAAATCCATAAAAAAGGCTAAAAAGTAAGAAGGCTAAAATGCACAATAGGTTTAAAATACGTAAATAATCTGATAACTTAGGCCAAATATTAATAGTTAAGCGACCGTGCTAGAACCACGGAACACGGGAATTCCTAACACCTTCTCCCGGGTTAACAGAATTCCTTACTCGGATTTCTGGTGCGCAGACAAATCAAAACAGAGTCAAAATTTCCTCGATTTTTTTTGGGATTCTTTAACGCGGTGTCCCGGAGCATCATAAAAAATCCGGGTGGCGACTTTGAAATTAATAAATAATCCCAAAATCTAATAATGTAACTTAAAGTGGAAAAACTCCCTTATCCCACCTTACGGGGGTGAAAAAGGAGGTGTGACAACTTGTGGGTCTGATCCGCACAAGAGCCGCTGCATGCAAAATAGCATGGTGTCACGACCCAATTTCCCTCCATTGGGTATCGTGATGGAACCTAGTCTTAGGAACTACGTAAGCCTAGAAGTTACTGAATATCAACGATAAATAAAGGAAAATTAGCAGTCTTGATATAGAATCTCAACAGAATGTACAAACTTTCCCAAAACCGGTAGTACAAGTCATAAGCTCTACGAATCATCTACAACTACTAAGTACAACTGTTTGGAAATAGATACAACAGGGTATGAATAATAAATACAAAGAAGGTGACTCTGACGCCTACGAACGCAACAACAGGTTACCTTGAGTCTCCTCGGCAATCATCCACACAACTACTACAATATGAATCTGGATCTGCACACAAAAATGTGTAGAAGTGTAGTATGAGCACACCACAGTGGTGCCCAGTAAGTATCAAAACTAACCTCGGTGGAGTAGTGACGAGGACTAGTCAAGACACCACTGGTCTACAAGATAAATAACATGAATGTAGAAATGACAGAACATTACATCTATCTAAGACTTCACGGAATAATTTACAACAATGACAATATAAAGCGCAAGGCAATTACAGAATTCAATCATGAAACAACACAAAAATACCCAGAAAGATGGATAACAAAACAAGCCGAACCAAAAGGAGACACAATACGATAGAAAACACCAATAACTCAACTCTACATCGGTGTGCTCACATCGGGCCTTAGCCACTAAAATCTATAAACTGGTGGAAATCTTTAAACAACAGTTCATATGAAAAACTTTTGCAAATAAAGATCATTTTAGTATGAGAGAGTTTCCTTTGAAAACATATTTTCTCCAAAAATAGATATAAGTATATATAATAGAGAGAATTACGTAAAACATAGTTTCTTTCAAAATACCAAACTTCTCAAAGATGCTTTCCTAATAAATGACTTCCAAATATCATTTTAGGCAAGACTAGTGCTTTTCAAATATACCTTCGATGTATAAGTCATTCAAATATAATCATTTCAAACCATTACTTTTTCAATGATACTTTCCAATAAAACCCCTTGATCAAAATCTCCTCAAGATTTATCCACCGGAACTCAGTCCGTAACTCAGAAATAACCATGCCGTACCGGAGGAATATCAAATCTTGCCAATAAATGCAGTAAGAGATCAGTAGGAATATCAAAATTTAGAACAGCGAAATAAAGTGCAAAGACAAGTGCACGCCATCACCCATCGTGCTTTTACTCTCATCCTCACCAAAACAAGTGCACGGCATCACCCTTCGTTCTTTGCTCTCATTCTCACCAAAACAAGTGCACGGCATCACCCTTCGTGCTTTATTCTCATTCTCACCAAAACAAGTGCACGGCATCACCCTTCGTGCTTTAACACTCTCATCCTCACAATAAATAAATAGATACAGCACGACATTATCCTTCGTGCTTTAATATCATAACATGGCACGACATTATCCTTCCTGCTTTAATATCAAAACATGGCACGGCATTATCCTTCGTGCTTTAGTATCATAACATGGAACGGCATCACCCTTCGTGCTTTAACACTCTCATCCTCACAATACACGGCATCACCCTTCTTGCTTTACACACTTCCTCACCCAAACAATATCAAGAACAACAGTTTGGAAAGGAAAAATCAGGGAGTCAACAATACAAATAATATCATTAACAGCATAACCGGTAATAGAAACCACAACATCCCGGCAAGGGAGTCAACAGTACAAAAAATATCATTAACAACATAAACAGTAATAGAAACCATCACATCCCGGCAAGGGAGTCAACAAGGCAAACAACATCATCAACAACGGAATAATAAGAGAAACCACACAATCCCGGCAAGGGAAAACAGCTATAACCAATTTCACCTAAACAGTTAACTTCACGGAATAAACTCAACTTCAACAAAGGCGTAGTAGTAGGCACTATCAAGGAAATACAAGTAACATAAATGTCTAACAATTAGACCTAAGTAGAACATAAAGGAATAGTCATATAAATGACAATGTAAGACTCACGGGCATGCTTGACTCCAACGAATAGATTTTCCAACTACGGCTAATCAACTAAAAGGCTAGATGACACTAATTATAGTCAATTAGGCAACTAGGAGGAAAAATATAGCATGATGATGAGAGAAGTAGAATATTCAGTTAAGTCAAGTAAGGTCAAATAGCCAACGAAGGAATCCAAAAATAAATAATTCTAATTTAAACAGGAAGGGATGAAATTAAACACCAAGGGTTCAAATGTAACAATTACAAATCATACACAGGTAATATAAGAACCTACGAGTCCTAAAAGGATAATCTAATTGAAAATAAGTCCGAGTATGCACTCGTCACCTCGTATACACGTACTACAATCAACGAAGAAGACTCAATCCTAAGGGGTAGTTCCCCCCCACAAGGTTAGGCAAGATACTTACCTCGACTCCAAGAATCCAAATCAAGCCTCTAGCATCGGTTTTCCTTCCGAACCCGACTCCAAATCAATCGTATCTAGACATAATTGACCCAATAACATCAATAAATTCTAAACAATTCAATTCCAATGCTTAATTATAGAATTCCTAACATTCTTCCTAAAATTCCAAAAATTGACCCCGGGCCCGCTTAGTCAAAATACGAGGTTTGGACCAAAACCCGATCACCCATTCACCCATGAATCCGAATATATAATTTGGTTTGAAATCCGACCCCAAAACAAGGTCAAATTCCCAAATATTCAAAAAGCCCTAACTCTACCCAAAAATCTCAATTTCCACCTTTGATTTCATTTTTTTAGGCCTAGAATCTAATGGGTTTTGATAAAAATGGAAGAAAACAAGTCAAGGATTACTTACCTAAGAGGTTATGGTGAAGAAGTGCCTCAAAAATTGCCTAAGAGCTTTGGAGGAGAAGAGTTTTATGAAAATGGTGGAATATCCCGTATACATTCTGTTTTTGGACATTTAAAATAGCTGGACGAATTTCTTCTCCGCGTTCGCAGAGGATTGGTTACACAGACCTATGCGTTCGCGGTTATGAGGTAGCGTTCGCACAGGGTAATTTACCCAGCCCCCAGGTTCCCCCTTCTTAAGTTGTGCGTTCGCGACCTAAATTATGCGCTCGCATAGCTGCAAATAGGCTACTGTCACGACCCCAAATCCGAACCGGCCATGATGGCGCCTATCGTGGAACTAGGCTAGCCGACTACCGCGTGTTCACATTTCCTTTTGAAAATCCCATTAAGTTTCAAGCAATTCATAACAATACACGGAAAGTTCTTAATATAATAGGCAAATTTTATATACAGTACTGCCATCCCCAAAACCCGGAGCCAATATGTCATGAGCATCTAGTGAAATAAGTCAAAATAAAGTATTATGATATGAAACTCCGAATCAAAGCTAAATACAACAGGAAGGGAAAGCAGAGATGCTGCGAACGCTGAACAGCTACCACTATATTCCCACGATCTGGCTCCGCTGCGATATATATATAAAAGCTAACGGTCGATATCTGCTCCTGAATCTGCACACAGAGGTGCAGGGAATAATGTGAGTATGCCAACTCAGTAGTAATGGAAATAAATCAAGTCTAAATAGCAAGGAATCACATAAAAATCAATATCATCAAGTCACCATATACACAACCTTACTTTCCAATAGTATACATAGATATACGAAATCGACATGCCTTAGAAATCGACTTCACAAACGTCCTTAAAACAATGCACATTTTTAACAACTTTAAAACAAGGATTTGGTATGCAAATGAATGTAGTAAAATCATAAGTATCCCCTCAGGCGAAAACATGTTTCATAATCAGCCCATCGGGCATGCCTCACAATCCCTCAGCACCTCACAATCACTCAGCACCTCACAGCCACTCATGTCTCCCAGTCACTCGCACTCGGTGCGCTCATTGGGGGTGTGTACAGACTCCAGAGGGGATCCTTCATCCCAAGCGCTAATATCACTCAACACCTCACCATCACTCTTGGCCCTTGACCACACTCGGTGGAACCACTCGAAAAGCCCCTCGGGCGAAGTAATAGAACGGGATACTCGACCCGAAAATATCATTTTAATGCTCATGTAGTGTAAATCAGGCTGAGTTTCAATTAAAACAGTATGCATCATGATGTTGAGTAAAAATCATCAACATGTAGTGAGGAAAACAGCAATAAAACGCCCTCAAAAGGGGTCTAAACAGATCGGCACGAGGCCCCAAACACGGCTTACATAATTTAACATAATATTTTGAGTAAATATGCAACTCATTAGTTGCCGCGGAGAAGACCTAGTCCAATCCAAAAATCAGTACGCACCACATATTCGTCATCCGACATGTGCGCCATTCCAAATTCAGTGAGAAAATAATGCAGTCCGGGGTTCCATACCCTCAGGACAAGATTTAAGACCATTACTTACCTCTACCGGGCCGCGACACTAGTCCGCTATGCCTTTGCCCCTCAAATTGGCTCCCGATTGCTCCGAATCTAGCCAAAACCAGTTCAACATCATTAATATATACTCAAGGAACACAACCCAATCGAAAATTATCAATTTAACAAAAAATCTCGAAATTCGGCCAAACCCGAGCCCCGGGACCACATCTCGAATTCAATAATTTTTACATCATTAGAAACCTCGTCCTCCCACGATTCTATACATACCAGAACACTAAAATCGGACCACAATTGCCACTCCAAAACCTCAAAAGAAATCTCAATTCTTTCCTCCCATTTTTCAAACTTTTTCCAACCCAAATCCTTAAATTTTCAAGCCTAATCTTAACAAAATAGCATAGGAACGGGATTAACAACCAAAGAACTTACCTTTGCTGAAGAACTTTGAAATTCTCTCTCAAAACCGCCATCAATGAACTCCTTCCGCATGCAAATTGATGAAAACTAATTAATTTCGCGGAGGGGTCCTTTTTATACTGTTCTGCACAGTCATTTCCGCACCTGTGGACAATTAGCCGCACCTGCGGACCCGCACCTGCGGTCCCAAGGTGCGCACCTGCGGTCCCAAGGTGCGCACCTGCGTGACTCACTTAACTGGCCAAATCTCGCGCCTGCGACCACTTTTCCGCACCTGCGGCTTCGCAGGTGCGACAAACCCCTCGCACCTGCGGACCATTCCCTACACAGGAAAAACTCGCACCTGCGACCTTTATCTCCGCTCCTGGACAACCGCACCTGCGACTCCCTTTCCGCAGGTGCGAAAACACCAGCACAGCAGATTTCCAAAAATGACTCCAACTTCACGTCAACCATCCGAAGTAAATCCCGAGCCCCTCGGGGCCCCCAACCAAACATACCAACACACCCCGTAGAATTATTCCAACTCATTCGAGCCATCGAAACACCAAAAAAAAATGAAAACACCAATTTTTCATCAAATTCAAGCCTAAGAACTTTGAAACTCCTAAAATTCGCCAACTACGCCGAAACCAACCAAAACACCTCCGGTTAACCTGAAATTTTGCAGACATATCCAAAATGACCTTACAAAACCGTTCCAACTTCCGAAATTTCATTTCGACCTCGATAGCCTATTTTTCACTGCCGACCGAAAATCGCCAAAAAACTAACTTTCGCCAATTCAAGGCTAATTCTACTCCGGACATCAAAAAAATATTTCGAACATACTCCCAAGCCCTAAATCACTTAACGAAGCTATTCGAGCCATAAAATTTGCATTCCGAGGTCGTTTACCAATAAGTCAACTCTCAGTTGACTTTCTCAACTATTAGGCTACTTTAAAAGGTGAAATGCCTAAACTTTCACCATAAATACTCCGGACCCAAACCAACTGATCCAACACATCAAAAACAAGATAGCAATACATAACAAATGCAGAAATAGGGAAAATGGGATAAATCTCACGGAACGACCGGTCGGGTCATTACAGCTACCCTCCGCGATCGCATCCTCCTGGGTGCGTTCGCACAAGCCTAGAACTAACCTGGCCCCCAGACCTCTATAACCCTGTGCGTTCGCACTCCCTTGAGTGCGTGCGCATAGGGAAAACCCCTCGACACCAGCAACAACACTTCAAACACCAGATTTTTTAGCCTAACAATCACCCCGACGCCTATCCAAATCTCAGCCGAGTTCTCGGGGCTCAAAACCAAATATGAACACAACCTAAAAATCATCCTACGGAATTGTTCGAGTAATTATACCACCAAAATAACATCAAAAATAACGAATTAAACCCCAAAATCAATGAAATTTCTTAAAACTTCTTTAAACTTCAATTTTTTTCTATTTTTGATCTGAATCATGCCAAACGAAGTCCGTTTATTTCAATATTTCACAGATAACACATATAAAACATATTGAACCTGTTTCGGGCTCCAAAACCAAGATACGGGCCCGATACCACAGGTTTCACCTCAAATTTTATTTTCAAAAACCTTTATATTTTTAAGAAAATAATTTTCTTTAAAAATTCATTTCTCGGACTTGGGACCTCGGAATTCGATTTCAGGTATACACCCAAGTCCCATATTTTCCTACGGACCCTCTGGGACTGTCAAATCACGGGTCCGGGTCCGTTTACCAAAAACATTGACTGAAGTCAACTTTATTAAATTTTTTAATACAAAATTATCAGTTTTTCACGTAAGGGATTCCCGGCTATACGCCCGGGATATGCACGCAAATCGAGGTGAGATAGAATGAGGTTTTCACGATCTCGGAACACAGAATTAGCTAGAATATACGGGATGACCTTTTGGGTCATCACATTCTCCCCCTCTTAAACCAACGTTCGTCCTCGAACGTGCCAGGACTCACCTTGAACTCATCCAATCACTGATTGTACACTTCTAACACATACCCGCGGGTGATCCTACGTCACCCAAACCCTCATAAGCCCGATGATACAATTACAACCGCAATAGCCTTCACATCACCACCGATAAGCCTCATACCTCTATTTCTCACCCTTTACTCATTTACAGAAGACCCGATTCTAAATCCATATCTGGAATTAGCCTCAATTAGCTGCATCAAATCATGACTACACCCACAAGGCACGACCACACAACATAGTACATCACACATAGGCTCATATAACACTTTTGATCATAATAGCTGCCCGAAACTAACTCGGCATTGGCAATTTGCCCCACATCTGAAAGAACTTTGTTTTCCAAACCCCATAACACTAATAATGATGCAATGAACACGAAGACTTCACTATTAAACATCTGAGTCACCAGCCACAACTGACACCACCGGGCACACATCCCGCAAACTAAACTAAAGAAACATATAACGAAATGACTGAATATGAAAATAGAAACATATAAAGGAACTATCAAACAAGCACATAGGCACAACTCTCTATCAATACCGACTTACCACAAGAAATATAACAAGGAAGAAGCAAAGCATATGAAGAAATCACAAAGAAACCATCCTGATAAAATTCCCATTGCGGTACTCAGCACGGTCCAAACATATCGAATCACAAATATCACGAGGACCTCATCCTCAAATCTGAATCACATACCGAAAATATATCATACTAATTGAAATTCCTCCACTAATTCATCTCAGCTGATAAAATCATAATGCTAGTTGATCTCACATCTCGATGGGGCATCAAATCACAACTCGTAAACAAAATACTCAGGAAAATCACATAAAGCTTACCATGAAGAACAACAAGGACTTACTGCCAGTGTCACTATTATCAAGAATGAATAAAACAACGATAGAAACGGGCTACTACTCATAGAATCTCCCAACAGGAGTAAACACAAAATGGAGTGCAAAACATGAAACTCATTCATAAATAAAACAACAAATAAGGGAATTCGTCCCGACCAGTAGAACTATAATGAAATACAATTGGTGCCCCTCTGTAACACATCAAAACTGTGTGATAATATCTGGCACATCGACCTCCAGCCTACTATATGCAACACATCAACGGGTCGGGCCTCCCCTTCTTAGGCGCCCCCTACTCACCTGAATACCCTGCTACCACACACCTACCTGAACCCTGGGAAAATCTCTCACCATGTGGCTAACATCTCCACACTGAAAACAATCTCGTTGCCATCAAGGCTGTGGAAATACACACAATACGAACCCTTTGAGACCCATGAGTACCTGAAATCCCATGCGAAGCTGGTAATGCAAACTGAACTGGTTGACCCACAAAACTTCTACCCTGTCGTGCCCTGCCCCCATAATACGGACCAGCATATTCTCCTACCTACGAGGCCTCATTGCCTCCCCGAAATCTCTCCCTGATCTCGTTTGTCCTCTCGCTCCCGGTCCCACATGCTCTCTAACCGGCGGGCGATCCCCCCTACCTGCTGAAACAGGGCATCCTACTCTAATTCTCGAGTCCTGCTGAACCGAATATCATGTCTGAATCTCTCAAAAATCTATGGACTCATATATTAACTGAAGTAACCAAATGAGGTGTATATCTGGCCAACTCACTGAATCTAACGGCATACTCTAATAGTGACATAGCGCCCTGATGCAATTGCTCAAACTCCATGCGCCGTACATCCCGAAGGAACTGAGGTGCAACCTCTCTCAAAGCATCTACGAAAGAGCCAGGTCACCCCAACTCATATGCCTCCACCACTGATCCACCCACTACTCTGAACCTGAGACGTGATAAAGCAATCCCGCTCGTCTCCACATTACCCAAAGTCCGAAGAATATAGTGACACCCCTCCAAAAAACTCTGGGCATTATCTGCCGCCAAACCACTGAAAGATAGAAGGGTGGTACTTCCAGTACCTCTCAATTCCAAGGTATTCTTCCTTCGATGATACTACCCTAACCATGGCTGAACTAAAACTAGATGCCGTGTTGTCATGACAACGGGTACCTAACCAATGTGATATCGCTGCTCTGGAGTGTAGACGGTGGGAGTCTGAACTCCTCCCCTGATCTGTGAAGCAATTGGTGCACTAGAATCAACTCTACCTAAGTCGATATACCAATTGTACTCAAAACTGCGCCCAGGTCTCCTGAAGTCCGGGGTAGCAACAGGCACCCCCAGTACATGTCCCCCAACTAGAACTACTGGCGACTCCTCAACGGCTGCTCTGGTTGGCATCTCAACTGCGGCACGTGCTCCTCTTCGATCTCTGCCTCTGACCCTTGCAACATTTACTTTGGGGTAACATCATCAGGAACCGATGTTCGTGTCTTCACCATCGGTGAGAGAATGGAATGATAATTTCAAACTTCAAGATCAATAAACTAGCACGATAGGAATGAAGGAAGTGAAATTTTCCTAATAGTTTTGTAGCCTCTCGAAGATAAGTACAGACGTCTCCGCACCGATCCGCAAGACTCTACTAAACTCGCTTATGAGTCGTAGCACCTATGAACCTAGAGCTCTGATACCAACTTGTCACGACCCAATTTACCTCCGTTGGGTATCGTGATGGCACCTAGTCTTAGGGACTAGGTAATCCTAGCAGTTACTGAATATCAACGATAAATAAAGGAAAACTAGCAGTCTTGATATAGAATCTCAACAGAATGTACAAACTTTTCCAAAATCGGTAGTACAAGTCATAAGCTCTACGAATCATCTACAACTTCTAAGTACAACTGTTTCGAAATAGATACAACAATGTATGAATAATAAATACAAAGAAGGTGACTCTGACGCCTGCGAACGCAGTAGCAGGTTATCTTGAGTCTCCTCGGCAATCATCCACACAACTACTACAATATGAACTTGGATCTGCACACAAAAATGTGCAGAAGTGTAGTATGAGCACATCACAGTGGTGCTTAGTAAGTATCAAGACTAACCTCGGTGGATTAGTGACGAGGACTAGTCAAGACACCACTGATCTACAAGATAAATAACATGAATATAGAAATGACAGAACGTAACATCTATCTAAGACTTCACGGAATAATTTACAATAATGACAATATAAAGCGCAAGGCAATTACAGAATTCAATCACGAAACAGCAAAAAAATACCCAGAAAGATGGACAACAAAACAAGCCGAACCGAAAGGAAACACAATACGATAGAAAACACCAATAACTCAACTCTACATCGGTTTGTTCACATCGGGCCTTAGCCACTAAAATCCATAAACTGGTGGAAACCTTTAAACAACAGTTCATATGAAAAACTTTTGCAAATAAAGATCATTTTAGTATGAGAGAGTTTCCTTTGAAAACATATTTTCTCCAAAAGTAGATATAAGTATATTTAATAGAGAGAATTACATAATAATAGTTTCTTTCAAAATACGAAACTTCTCAAAGATGCTTTCCCAGTAAATGACTTTCAAATATCATTTTAGGCAAGACTAGTGCTTTTCAAATATACCTTCGATGTATAAGTCATTCGAATATAATTATTTCAAACCATTGCTTTTTCAATGATACTTTTCAATAAAATCCCTTGATCAAAATCTCCTCAAGATTTATCCACCGGAACTCAGTCCGTAACTCAGAAATCACCATGCCGTACAGGAGGAATATCAAATCTTGCCAATAAATGCAGTAAGAGATCAGTAGGAATATCCAAATTTAGAACAACGAAATAAAATGCAAAGACAAGTGCACGACATCACCCTTCGTGCTTTTACTCTCATCCTCACCAAAACAAGTGCACGGCATCACCCTTCGTGTTTTACTCTCATTCTCACCAAAACAAGTGCACGGAATCACCCTTCGTGCTTTACTCTCATTCTCACCAAACAAGTGCACGGCATCACTCTTCGTGCTTTTACTCTCATCCTCACAATAAATAAATAGATAAGGCACGACATTATCCTTCGTGCTTTAATATCATAACATAGCACGACATTATCCTTTGTGCTTTAATATCATAACATGGCACGACATTATCCTTTGTGCTTTAGTATCATAACATGGCACAGCATCACCCTTCGTGCTTTAACACTCTCATCCTCACAATACACGCATCAACCTTTCATGCTTTACACTCTTCCTCACCCAAACAATATCAAGAACAATAGTTTGGCAAGGAAAAACAAACAATATGACCCATAATCACCACATCCCGGCAAGGGAGTCAACAATACAAAAAATATCGTTAACAGCATAACCAGTAATAGAAACCACAACATCCTGGCAAGGGAGTCAACAGTACAAATAATATCATTAACATCATAAACAGTAATAGAAACCATCTCATCCCGGCAAGGTAGTCAACAAGGAAAACAACATAATCAACAACGGAATAATAAGAGAAATCACACAATCCCGGCAAGGGAAAACAACTATAACCAATTTCGCCTAAACAGTTAACTTTACGGAATAAACTCAACTTCAACAAAGGCCCAGTAGTAGGCAATATCAAGGAAATACCAATAACATAAATGTCTAACAATTAGACCTAAGTAGCACTTAAAGTAATAGTCATATAAATGACAATGTAAGACTCACGGGCATGCTTGACTCCAACGAATAGAAGTTCCAATAATGGCTAGTCAACTAAAAGGCTAGATGACACTAATTATAGTCAATTAGGCAACTAGGAGGAAAAATATAGCATGATGATGAGAGAAGTAGAATATTCAGTTAAGTCAAGTAAGGTCAAATAGCCAACGAAGGAATCCAAAAATAAATAATTCTAATTTAAACAGGAAGGGATGAAATTAACAACCAAGGGTTCAAATGTAACAATTACAAATCATACACATGTAATATAAGAACCTACGAGTCCTAAAAGGCCAATCTAATTGCAAATAAGTCCGAGTACGCACTCGTCACCTCGTATACACGGACTAAAATCAACAAATAATACTCAATCCTAAGGGGTAGTTCCCCCACACAAGGTTAGGCAAGATACTTACCTCGACTCCAAGAATTTAAATCAAGCCTCTAGCACCGCTTTTCCTTTTCAACCCGACTCCAAATCAATCGTATCTAGACATAATTGATCCAATAACATCAATAAATTCTAAACAATTCAATTCCAATGCTTAATTATAGAATTCCCAACATTCTTCCTAAAATTTCAAAAATCGTCCCCGGGCCCGCTTGGTCAAAATACGAGGTTTGGACCAAAACCCGATCACCCATTCACCCACGAGTCCGAATATATAATTTATTTTGAAATCTGACCCCAAAACAAGGTCAAATTCCCAAATATTCAAAAAGCCCTAACTTTACCCAAAAATCTCAATTTCTACCTTTGATTTCATATTTTTAGGCCTAGAATCTAATGGGTGTTGATAAAAATGGAAGAAAATAAGTCAAGGATTACTTACGCAAGAGGTTATGGTGAAGAAGTGCCTCAAAAATCGCCTAAGAGCTTTGGAGGAGAAGAGTTTTATGAAAATGGTGGAAAATCTCGTATACATTCTGTTTTTGGACATCTAAAATAGCTGGATGAATTTCTTCTCCGTGTTCGCGGAGGATTGGCTACACAGACCTATGCGTTCGCGGTTGTGGGGTCGCGTTCGCACACGGTAATTTACCCAGCCCCCAGGTTCCCCCTTCTTAAATTGTGCGTTCGCGACCTAAATGATGCGTTCGCATAGATGCAAATAGACTACCCCCCGCGATCGCATCCTCCTGGGTGCGTTTGCACAAGCCTAGAACTAACCTGGCCCCCGGACCTCTATAACCATGTGCGTTCGCACTCCCTTGAGTGCGTTCGCATAGGGAAAACCTCTGGACACCAGCAACAACACTTCAAACACCATATTTTTTTAGCCTAACAATCACCTCGACGCCTATCCAAATCTCACCCGAGCCCTCGGGGCTCAAAATCAAATATGCACACAACCTAAAAATCATCCTACGGACTTGTTTGAGTAATTATACCACCAAAATAACATCAAAAATAACGAATTAAACCCAAAAATCAATGAAATTTCTTAAAACTTCTTTAAACTTTATTTTTTTCCATTTTTTATCTGAATCACGCCAAACGAAGTCCGTTTATTTCAAAATTTCACAGACAACACATATAAAACATATTGAACCTGTTACGGGCTCCGAAACCAAGATACGGGCTCGATACCATAGGTTTCACCTCAAATGTCATTTTCAAAAACTTTTATATTCTTAAGAAAATAATTTTCTTTAAAAATTTATTTCTCAGACTTGGGACCTCGGAGTTCGATTCCGGTCATACGCCCAAGTCCCATATTTTCCTACGGACCCTCCGAGACCGTCAAATCACGGGTTCGGGTTCGTTTACCTAAAACGTTGACTGAAGTCAACTTTATTAAATTTGCTAACACAAAATTATCATTTTTATCAGTTTTTCACATAAGGGCTTTCCGGATACACGCCCGGGCTGTGCATGCAAATCAAGGTGAGATAGAAGGAGGTTTTCACGACCTTGAAACACAGAATTAGCTAGAATATATGGGATGACCTTTTGGGTCATCACACATGGCCCCATGCCGAAATGGGAAGTTTTGTTCTCATAAGCATTGGTCTAGCAATTAATTAGAGGCGTTTGATCAATGATTCTGCTAGACCGTTTTGAGTATGAACATGGGCAACTGGATGCTCAATTGTTATCTCAGTTGATATGTAATAATCATTAAAGTCCTGGGACATAAATTCACCAGCATTATCAAGACGAAGTGTCTTAAATGCATAATCTGGAAACTGTGCTCTTAATCTTATTAATTGAGCTAGTAACCTCGCAAAGGCCAAATTGCGGGTTGATAACAAGCACACATGTGACCGTTTTGTAGATGCATCTATTAAAATCATAAAATATCGGAATAGTCCACATGGAGGGTGTATGGGCCCACATATATCACCATGTATACGTTTCAAAAATGCAGGAGATTCAACTCCAACTTTAATTACTTATGGACTAATAATCAGTGTTCCTTGAGAACATGCAGCACAAGAGAATTCTTTAGTTTGAAGAATTTTCAGGTTCTTCAGTGAATGACCATGTGAATTCTCAATTATTTTGCGCATCATATTATAACCGGGATGGCCCAACCGGTCATGTAAAATTATAAAATCATTAGTAAACTTCTTGTTTACTATGACATGTGATTCAACTACACTAATATTAGTGTAGTATAATCCGGAGGAAAATGCGGGAAGCTTTTCAAGCACATGCTTCTTTTCCGCTTTTATTGTAGTAATATAAAGGTATTCAACCTTTTCTTAATTTGTGGTCTCAATATGATTGCCATTTTGGCGAATATTTTTGAAACTTAACAAGTTTCTTTGAGACCTACTACATTATATTGCATCATTAACATCCAATATAGTTCCTCCTGGTAGTAATACAGTCGCTCTTCCAGAGCCCTCAATTAATTTTATACTACCAGATATTATAATTATATTGGCTTTTTTCATAATTAAATAAGAGAAATATCTCTTATCTTTTAATATGGTGTGCGTCGTAGCACTATCCAAAAGATATATTTCTTCTTTATTATTCATACGGCCAACTGAAGACTAGGAAGTTTTCATATTCTTCAAGAAGAAAAAAAAAATACATCATAAGTAATATTGAAAATTTTAAGAACAAAAGAAACTACATTTATGAAATTAAATACCAACAACATAAAAACGTTTTATTCAAATATGAACTTCATAAAAAAAATACATTTATTCTTATAATTTTTCCCAATAATAAGTCTTCAGTTATGATGCTCAAAGAAGTCTCCAGCTTCTAAATGAGTAATATATGCAAGACCTTCAAAAATATCATCTGTGTAGGCAATGTTTGCTTCAACTTTATCATGATTATTCATAGGGCCCGCTTCATCATCATTTTGAAATGTGAAGTTAGTGTCAACTTTACTTTGTTTCCTTTTTATGAAGGCTTGATAAAGTTTGACAAAATGTTCAGGTGTACCACAAATTCGTGCCCAATGATTTTTCATACCACATCGGTGGCAAATATTACCTTTTCCTTTTGAATGATTATTCTAAGAACCCTTATTGTTCTCTTGTTTATAACGACCACCACCATGGCGATTATTATTTCGCCCCTTGCCATGCCCACGTATATTTATACGGCCACGATAATTATTTTGTCTTTTTTCAGACGTTGGATCAATCATTCCCAGATTCTCTTCTGGAAATAGAGTTGATCCAGTGGGGCGGGCTCATGATTTTTCATTAAAATGGCATTATGTTGTTCAGCCACCAAAAGGCAGAAAGTAACTCAGAATATTTCTTAAAGCCCTTTCACGGTATTGCTGTTGTAACACCATATTTGAGGCATGAAAAGTGGAAAGAGTCTTTTCCAGCATGTCCTCATCATTCATAGGTTCCCCACATAATTTTAGCTGAAAAATTATTCTATATACAGTAGAATTATATTCACTTATGGTCTTATAATCTTGTAGTCGCAAGTGCATCCACTCACGAAGGGCTCTTGGCAATACCATGGCCTTTAGGTGGTCATATCATTCCTTCAAAATAGTCCATAATTGAAATAGATCTTTCAAGGTTAAATATTCACTTTTTAACCCTTCATCGAGATAATGACAAAGAAAAATCATGGCTTTCGCCTTATCCTGACTTGATACTTCACTTCATTCTTTAATAGTGTCACCAAGACCTTTAGCGTCAAGGTGAATTTCAGCATCAAGTACCCATGACAAATAGTTATTTTCAGAGATCTCAAGTGCCATAAATTCAAGTTTTGACAAATTCGACATAGTGAAAACTATCATAGAAATAAGTGAATTAGAATGTCAAGAATTATTATCAATGAAAAAATTCAGTGCAGTACATAATCGTGGATTAATATTCTATATGTATATTTATCAAAAAAATAATTATGTGCAGTGCGATGATAAATTAGTGTTTAATATTACCACCAAAACTTTAGACATGTAAGTATATTTTCATAAAATAAATAAGTTGAATTAATATGTACTAGTATAATTTTGTTCTACTTAGAATACGTTTCAATAAGCTAAGTAGGCATAAAACTAGATGATATCAATTCTAACAAGTTTCAACATTCGATATGATACATCAAATAGTTAAGTCGTTAATTTTAAAGTCATTAATTAGTTTATATACTTAGGTGATAAATTTATTGAATACACATTTAAACCTTTTGAACATTTTGCAAGAATTTCTTCTAAATGCATATTCTGTTAGAATATTTGTATTAGTCCAATTATTTTAATTCAATTTTAATACATATTTATTTATGTGTATGATTAAACTTCTTTGTAGTTTATATAATGAAATAACAATTTAACAGAAACTTATTATTTTCATACAAATGCAATTATTATAATCATAGTCAAAACAAGTTATGCATATGGTAACAAAATTGCAGGTTAAAGAAGATCCTAATAGAAACGTTATAAACATAAGAATGTATACCTGGATCGGAAAAGAAATTAACTACCTCTTTTTTTGAAGAAGATAAAATTCGAATGAAGCAGGTAACCTCAGTTGGTTAGAACTCGGTGCTGATAACGTATTAAGAAATGAGAGCAAAATAGAACAATATAGTAATAGAGACAAGATGTATAGGAGGAGAATGTAAAGGTTATCTTATTCGAATGTTTCTTGTGTATTTTCAATAGGAAAGAATAACAACCTATTTATAGGTTACAAAATGTCTTCTGAAATTGGATGCATTAATGAACTCATTCATTTGGGATATGAATTCCCAAAGATAATTACGGAAAGAACACCTACATATATTACAAGGGACATTCACATACATTGAATTTATAACAATGTTTTCTTTATAGTAGTGTTTCTTATATTGAAAATTACTATTAACTAATAAAATTTTTGAACGTGGTGTTTGTCAAAAAAAATATTATTCTTGGGTGTCAATATAAATATTAGTTTTAGTATTTTCTTATATAGAAGTAACTTGTGCTACCATATCTATACCCAAAATTTGATTTATACTCCTGCCTATATAATTTTGATCCACAATTCTTTTGATGCTCTAATTCTTATTGATTTATTTTATAGATATCTATCTATATTTACATATAAAGACAAGTATTCGGTAAAAAAATGTCAAAAACTTATTTTAATAATATTATAGTTACAAAATCATACGAGTATTATATGACTTGACATATACGTTCAAATGCACGTGGTCAAAAATATATAATATATATGTTTGTCACACAGTAAAACTAATAAACACGTTAATTTAAAATAAAATTTATTTAAATTATGTAATTATAGTTGTTCAACTAAATATGATAATAATATACTGTTATTATATTCTAGCAAACAAACAGGTCATTACATTTATTATATTATATAATTATTACCTTAATAATTTCATAGCAGTGTAAAATGATTATTTTGGTTCTTTACTTCTTTTTAAAGTTTGAAGCAACGGCGAAGAGTGAGGATACCCCTGCAGACAAAGAGTGATGTTTGGAATTGGTAGCAATGGCGCAAAAAAGCATCTCTTCTCCATCAAATTTCAGCTCTATTACTCCACAGCTCCACCCAATTCCCATGCAAATGTATTGGTGGACTTTCTGGTGAATTCACTCGGCTTCTCCCCAAAAGAAGCAATTTCTACAAGCGGCAAGGTAACTCGTTTGACACTCCGAAATTACAAGCCACATTTATTGCTTGATCTCTTTGATAAAATGGGTTTGAATAAGTCACAGATCAAAACCCTCGTTTCTTCTTCCCCTGATTTGTTGCTTCGTCGTGTTGATAATGACCTCAAACCCAAAATTAAGGTTTTACAAGAATTTGGCTTTTCTGGGTCTGACCTTGTTACACTTATCAAGAAAAACAATTTTTTGATAAGAGGCCTACATACTACTATAAAACCTAATCTTGCTTATCTTCGGGAATTAATGGGTAGTCTTGATTCTGTAGTTAGGATTGTTAAGAAGGAGCCTAGGTTGCTTTCGAATAATCTCCTTAAATTAATACCACCCAATTTGTCGTTGTTGCAAAATCTTGGGTTTCCACGGGCGGATGTGGAGATGGCTTTTCATAGGCATCCTAGATATCTGCTTAATAAACCTGAGCAGATTGAGAGAGTAGTGCATCAACTGGAAAAGAATTTTCATGTTCCTCGAGAGTCACGGATGTTTCTTCATGGCATTGAAGCACTTGTATCGCTCTTTGATGACTCGATAGTAGAAAAGAAATTGGATATTTTTCGGAGTTTTGGATGGTCTGAATCTAATATCTGTGAAATGGTGCGAAGGCATCCTTACTGTTTGAATTCATCAGAGGCTAAGATAAGAAGCACATTGAAATTTTTCATGGTGGAATTGGGGTATGAATCTAGTTATCTGGCTTTTCGTCCGACACTTTTAGTGTTAAGCTTGGAGAAGAGGGTCATGCCAAGGAATGAAATCTTGAAATTTCTTAAAGAAAACCAGCTGGTAAAAGAAAAGCTAAGTCTTTACACTGTTGTCATGTGTTCTGAATCCAAGTTTCTGGAGAATTATGTGCTGCCTTTCAGGGCGAAGAAGCCTGAAGTGTATGATTTATACATGAAAACTAGAAGCTAAAGAGAAGTCTTTACAGTGGAGACAGTTGCTGTAGAGCATTGGTTGTCTCTTAGGTTTATTCAGTTCCTTGATCATATTGTACTTCCGTTTTTATGCACTTGTCAAGCATATTACTGCTTGTTTATTTGCCAAGCTGAGTATCCATTATTGAGCGATAACTTTTCAAGATATTGTGGAGCGATGAAAGCTAGAAAGCAAGAGTAATCTCATTTTCAATTCAACTATTGCTTCTTGTTTAATGAGAAGGAAAGCAGCGTAGAAATCAGACTAGATGCATATGACATTGATATTTGAATGCTTAATCTCAATCAGGACGGTATTTGTTGTCGTTGTAACTGAAGTTTCTTATTCCAATATCTCTCTGTGATAGGACAGTATTGCTCCTCGACCTAATTTTGACTTGACGATTTTCCTTTGCTGCCTCATCTAGGTGAGTGTGTCCAATATCTTCATTATATTTTGGAAAAAGCACTTTTTCTAGCTTGGTCAAGTGTGGGCATGATTCTCTACATGCAGCATGTTTCCGTTGTTGGCAATTCCGAACAGAGTTATAGGGCCATTGTCTGTTGACAAGAAAAAACAGAGTGTCATCTAAGATATCAGATACAGTCAAATTTAGGATGAATTTTTTGAAAATTGCTTCAGAAAACCAATTTTACTTTTGGTGTGATCTTTATTTCGTTTGTTTTGCTGTAGTCATGTATGCAGAATTCGGCTGTAGATTTCATTTTCTAGTCAAAGATTCTTTTTGGTAAATGGACTAGAG
This sequence comes from Nicotiana paniculata, assembly GCA_005239505.1. Classification (NCBI taxonomy): domain Eukaryota; kingdom Viridiplantae; phylum Streptophyta; class Magnoliopsida; order Solanales; family Solanaceae; genus Nicotiana; species Nicotiana paniculata. The sequence goes on from MDKI01265592.1 coordinate 22,529, forward strand.
AAGTCGTAGGCAAATTAGCTTTTGTTACAAAAGCTTTAGCTGTATGAACACTCATCCTAATCAGAAAAAATATCTTCTTGCTTGTAGCTGAATTTTTTTACTTCTTCTTTTGTTTTGTTTTGCACTTCAAAACCTAAATTTTATGGGTCCTATTGGTTTTATATCCGGGAGGTGGACGAATCTCTTAAATGTGTCTTGAGGAGTACGTTTGAATTTGGTAATAATGGCGGCAAAAAAAGCAACTCCTTTCCATCAGATTTTAGCTCTTTTACTCCACAGTTCCACTGACTTCCCGTGCCAATGTATTAGTGGACTTTCTGGTGAACTCGCTTGCTACTCCAACAAAGAAACCATTTCTACAAGCTCCAAGGTAACTCATTCGAGAATCCGAAATTATGAGCCACATTTGTTACTTGATCTCTTCCACAAAATGGTTATGAACAAAGCCCCGATCAAAAACCTTGTTTCTTCTTCCCCTGAATTGTTGTTTTCTCATATTGACAAAATCTTAAATCCAAAATCAAGGTTTTACATGAACTTGGCTTATCTGGGTCTGACCTTGCTCCTTTTATCAAAAAAAGCAATTTCTTGAAAAAAGGTTTGCGTACTACTATAAGACCTAGTCTTGATTATCTTCAGAAGTTATTGGGTTGTTCTGTAGTTAGGGTTGTTAAGAGAGAGCCTAGGTTGCTTTCCCGTAATCTCCATAAAGTAATACCACCCAATATTATCATTGTTGCAAAATTTTGGGTTTTCACGGGTGGATGTCGAGAGGGCTTTTCATAGGCATCCTAGGTATCTGCTTAATAACCCTGAGCAGATCGAGAGAGTAGTGCATCGACTAGAAAAGAATTTTCATATGCCTCGAGGATCGGGGATGTTTTTCCATGGCATTGAAGTACTTTTTCCGCTAAATGAATCGAAATTAGAAAGGAAATTAGATATTTTCTGATGGTCTGATTCTGATATCTATGCAATGGTGTGAATCCCTCCTTAATGTTTGACTACATCAGAGGCTAAGATAAGACGCACATTGGAGTTTTTTATGATGGAATTGGGGTACAAGTCCAGTTATCTGGCTTCTCATGCGCCACTTTTGAAGTGCAGTTTGTAGAAGAGGGTTTGGCCAAGGAATGGAATCTTGAATTTTCTTAAAGAAAACCAGCTGGTAAAAGGGAAGCTAAGTCTTTACACTGTCGTGAAATGTTCCGAGTCACGTTTTCTAGAGAAATATTGGTTCCTTTCCGGGAGAAGATGCCCGAGATGTATGATTTATACATGAAAATTAGAAGCTAAAGAGAAGCTCTCACAGTGGAGACATTGGCTGCAGAGCATCGATTGTCTCTTAGGTACAGTTCCTTGATAATATTGTACTTTCATTTTTGTGCTCTTGTCAAATCATATTACTGCTTATTTACTTCTATAGCTGATGATTCATTATTGACCATGGTCAGTCTTAGTTTCAATGTTTCTAATCTTAGCTTCTTCCTGAGAATTAGATCAAAATTGAGCACATACATCCAAGTTTTGTTCATGGAACTGAGATATCACATGTTGATATGCAATTTGTCCTGAATTTGAGATATAATTAAATTTGTCTTTCTTCATTCTCAAAAAAATAAATTTATCCATCTTGCTAATCTCAAATTTGGCTCTCTCTGCCGTAGTATCCTGCAAAGTGTGCTTAATTTCTTGCTGTTGAAACTAGCGAGTAGGGATCATAAGACGCATAGCTTTTCTTATGGCTGTTGACAGTTGTAATGATTTCTTCAGCTTTGAACTTTGTAATTAGGGCGATGCAGACATATAAAAGACTCACTTGCAGTAGAAACTAGCAAGTGGGCAGATGCTGTAGTTCTCGTTTTCATATCAAAGGTTTGTTTTGGCTTATGGACAAGAAAAGTCGTAGGCAAATTAGCTTTTGGTTCAATGTGATTAGTTGTATGAATACACATCCTTAGTCAGGAGAAATATTTTCTTGCTTACTTTCTTATTCTTAGATTGCTAGTGTTATCGATGTTTTCTTGCTATCTTCTGCTTCGGTTTCTCGGATCTTGTCGTTTTTACTGTCTGTTGTTGTTGCTAGTGTTATTGCTTTCTTCTACCTATTTTTCTGGTTCTTACATTGTTGTTATCATTTTTCTGGCTCTTGTTGTTGATATTTGATTGTTTTCTACCCTTTCTCTCGAGCCGAGGTCTTTCGAAAAAAGCCTCTCTACCTCCACAGGGTAGGGGTAAGGTCTGCATATACACTACCCTCCCCAGACCCCACTTTTGGGATTTCACTGGGTTTGACTGATTGATTAATTGACTTCAAAACCTAAATTATGTAGGTCTTATTGCCTTTATCTTGGAGAAATGCGCTTGTCTCTTCAACGTGTCTTTGTGGAGTAGGTTTTCTCAGCTTGCTCAAATTTGGTCATGAAGGAACTTTTGTTTGGCACACTTACAAACATAATGGTTCTACATGTTGCATCTATCTGTGGTTGACAATTTTGCAAAAGGGAATTGGCAGTTGGCTTTATAAATAAAAATTTGCAGTATGAAGGAGAAAACAGGGACTGAAAATCAAGTGCTGCCTATGGTAAATGACACAAGAAACTTCACTTGGAATTTTTTGCAAAATTTCTTATCATTGAAGTTATGTCATATCTCATCATATAGTTATCCTAAGAGAATGGGATGGGTCCACAAGTGAAAAAGGAACTCTTAGGTTTCCTCTAGACATTCACCAGATTTAAGTAACTCAAACCATTGTGTCATGTTCTGAATAAATATAATGGTGAAGCGTGTGCTGACTTTCAGGAATGAAATATGAGGATTCTGGTCGGGGGCAAAGCCACCTTTTGCTAAGGGTGGTCAATTTGTCGAAATAAGTAAAATATTAGACTTTAGATGTATGTAACATATATTGACAACCCTTTGTTAGGAAACTTTTTTGATTCTTTCAAGTCTGCACACCCTTGGGGAATTTTCTGGCTCCGCTGCTGATTCTGATGTGCATATATCAAATATACAAGGGAAAATTTCTGTCGGTAGAGATGCAGACTGCAGAACATTCTTTTGTTTGCGGGGGTTGTTTCTTGATATTGCTCTTTCCTCTCAATCCTCTGGAATATTACTGTTATGTCACATTTGGTTGTTGGCTGCCTCTCTTTGAGAAATTTTCCTTGAAATTTCTCAATCCTCTGAAGAATATTTTCGTCTTATTGTTTGCTGCTTTTATTAATCAATTTTGTACTCAAGTAGAAGGTATGTTGGTTTTCTTCTCCAGAATGAAAATGATCTTAGAGATGCTATCTGTGTTTTGGTTCTAAGTAGAAGGTAGTTTTATTATAAATTGATAGCTTCAAATCTATGGAAGCATATTTCTTATGTTTTTATCTCTTTCGTCTTTGGGAAACCTGCAGATTGTTTGTCCGAAAGTAGCATATGTTTGGCAAATTGTCGTAGAACCAATTTTAAGCATGTCAGATAAGAAAAAAGGCAGCCTGGTGCACTAAGCTCCCGTTATGCGCGAGGTTAGGGGAAGGGACAGACCACTAGGGTCTATTGTAAGCAATATTTTGCAAGTTTTTCACGGCTCGAACCCGTGACTTCCTGGTCACATGACAACAACTTTACTACTTACGTCGAGGCTCCTTCATGCTAGATAAGAATGCTAGCTAAAAATAAAAGAAGATAAATTCAAGACCCATCACTGTTTTAAGTTAGTAATATGGATTTTGAGCTAGGTTGATTAACTATAGAAAGATTTAATTATTATTATTATTAAAGTATTTTATTGATAACTCTATTTTAGTATTTAGAATTTAATTTATTTTATAGGGTTATCTAGGTGCATTGGATGGTACTTACATTCTCATTAGAGTTCCATCTATACATAAACCAAGATACAGGACACGAAAAGGAGATATAACAACTAATGTATTGGCGGTGTGTGATAAAAATCTCAACTTTATCTATGTATTACCTGGTTGGGAGGGATCAGCTGCTGATGGTCGTGTATTGCGAGATGCAGTTGTACGAAGGAATGATTTGAAAAGTACCTGAGGGTATGATATATACACACACTTTTCTATTCCAATTAAAAAAAGATTAATATTTCTAAGTAAATATATTCTTATACTTTTTAGCAATTATTATTTATGCGACGGAGGATATACAAATGGAAATGATTTTCTTTCACCCTACCGAGGATATAGATACTGGCTAAAGGATTGGCAAGGTGACAATCCACCACCTCGATGCCGAGAAGAACTCTTTAATATGAAGCATGCTAGAGCGCGCAATGTTATTGAAAGAGCATTTGGCATATATTGGGGAATTCTTAGATGTCCTTCATGGTACTCAGTTAAGGTCCATAATAGAATTATTAGTGCTTGTTGTTTGATACACAATTTCATTCAAAAAGAGATGAATGTGGACCGTGGAAATGGAAAACCATATATGGAGCATCAACATGAAAATGACAATATTAATACCATTGAACCATCTGATGAGTGAACCACTTGAAGGGATGAGTTAGCTCAATCTATGTGGAATGAAAGATGTGGCAATTAATCCTTGTAATTCTTAGATTATCTTTGTGAATAGTAGTAGCTTCATTGTTATGTGAAGACAAATAGTGATACGTCTCACATTGTTGTTTGTGGAGAGAAATAGTGAATCATAATGTATCTTTGGCAACATCTTTTTGAAGACAAGTAGTAAGCCATTATGTAGGCCTCACATTATTTTTTGGCAGATAGTAAATCTTTATGTATTTTTATAGATTGAAATGACTAGTTTGACAGCAACAACATCTTGAAAAAGGGCAAGAAAAACAGCACCTAAGCCTCGAAGGGTATGGACTCCAGAAGAGGAACTCACTTTTGTAGATGCATCCTAATTCTGGATTGAAATCTCAACCACATATCGTTTCTAAAATAAGAGCGTGGAAGAGGAGTTATTGAAGCTAAGCATATCGTTACTAAAGGGTCGAAGTGGCTTGGGATTCCAATATAGTGATGGTAAATATGATCTCTGTCTTTGGAATATTGCTAACTATATTTCTTGTATCTCTACATGTTTCATTAGATTGATCCACTTGCCAAATCAATGAACGCCATTGTTTGCTGAATAGGAAGAAATATTTGGCAAGGATAGAGCAACTAGAGAAACTCCTAATGACATATATTTGGGATTTCCTATCGTTGTGGTTGATGAGGATGCTCCAACCATAGGAGGAGATCAACCTGCTCAAGAGGAACCTAGTATACCAACTGGAGCAGCACAACGTCCATTTACTGCGCAAAGATAAACCTAATATATCAACTGGAGCAGCACAAAGTTCATTCACTGGGACAACTCACAGTGGTGGAACCCATCAAACTCAAGGTAATAATTCTAAGACATCCTCTTCTAATACTAATGAAAAAGGTAAATGCAAAAGAAGAACAACAACAATTGAGGATGAGAATGAGACTGTTCTTAAAAGGTCTAGTGGATATGATGAAACCATTTACTGAAAGTCATGATAAAAGATTGGGTGCTTTAATTGACAAGTTAGGGGAGCGTGACTTATCTGATATTCGTGGTAAGATCTTCTCTATCCTTGGATCCCCATCATTTGAGTTATACTATGATGACCCACGGGGTCATTTTATGAATTAAGACTCCGTTCTAGGCTTATTAGTCATAAAAAAATTTAATTTTAATTACCTCGATTTGCGTGCGCAGTCCGAGCGTGAAACTGGAAAGCTTTTATGTGAAAATATAAGAAATACTAATTTCTTAGAATTTAAAGTTTGGTTTTAGTTGACTTGAGTCAATCTTTTGAGAAAATGGACCCGGATGTGATATCGTGCATGATTTATTTATGAGAGGAGGAAGAGAGTAGTAAAGCACGAAGGGTGATGTCGTGCAATTCTTAATTATAATCTCGTGAGGATGAGAGTAAAAGCACGAAGGGTGATGCCGTATATTCTATTTATTATTTGGTGAGGCTGAGAGTAAACGCACGAAATGTGATGCCGTGCGAATTTACTTTCTATCTTTGATTGCTAAAATTATTGTTGATCACTATCTGTTTTTGCCTTATTGTTTTCTTCATTCCTTATGTTAGAACATTCCCTATCGCATGTTCCCTTCCCATTAATTGTTGTTTATATACATTAATTGCTATTATTTCCTGTTAGCATGATTTCGATGTCCAGGTTTTATGTGGTGTCTTGTCATAGCCTCGTCACTACTTCGCCGAGGTTAGGCTCGACACTTACTCAGTACATAGGGTCGGTTGTAAATACTGCACTCTGCACTCTTTTGTGCAGATCCAGGTACTGACCAGAGTTAGGAGATATCAGTAGCTGCGCATTTTTGTTCAGAGACACGAGGTAGATTTGCTGGCGTCCGCAGACTCCTGGAGTCTTCTCCTATTCACATAGATACTGTTTTACTTCATTCGAAACAGATACATTATTTCTTTCAGCCCATTTATTTGTAGTATTCGTTAGTAGTTCGTGAATTGTGACACCAAATCCCGGGGTAGTTTCATAATTATATATTTAGTTCGTGGTTCAGTATATTTATTTGTGTATCATTTTATTTTTGGAATGCTAATCATCGTAAATCATTAGATTTAGTTTATTCTAAATTTATTTTTATTGCGTTTAAATAAGTAACCAAAGGAACAATAGATAATCGAGTTCTAACATCGGCTTGCCTAGCAAGTATTGTGTTAGGCGCCATCACTATCTCATAGTTTAGGAATTTGGATCGTGACATATACAGCTCGGATCAGCGAGTCAAGGAAGCAATATGAATTACTCAAGAAAGTGTGGGTGAACTTGATCGTCACACCATGGTGTGGATGATTATTAATGACAAGCTTTAAAGATTTAGATGGTTTTTATGTAGCTACTTTGTGATATCTGGATGTTGTATTTTGTTACCTCGTGGATATCCAGAAATGTAAATATATGTGGATGTTCTAGCCTTAAAGTAGGTTGTTTTTGTATAGCAAATGCACATAGAAATTTGCTAATATTTCAATACTAATTTGGTATTATTTTCAGCTGGTTAAATTGTTGTTGCTTGTGCTCAAATTTAATATTTTGTGTGACTTAGAGCTAATTTACTGCTGTTGGAAAGAGAATATTGCCCAATTTCATTAATTTAACGATATGGATTGAATATAAATAATAGAGTACTAGTCTTGTCTAAATTGTTGCATCATATGGCTTTTGATAGTGTAAATTGCATTTTACGGCTTTAATTATATTACTTTCACTTGCCAACTATATACCTTGTCTTGTCTCATTTTTAAATAACAAACTAGAAAAAGCAAACTGGAGAAGCCACTAGAAAATATGCACAACCTCTACTTGAAGGACATTTTTTATTCAAAAATTCAAGCAATACTCCAGCAATCCATGTCTCTCTGCATTAGATTTTCAAATAAATATTTCAACTCGGCCATATCGGCACCATATTTATTTTTTCTCTTTCTAATCTATATTTCAACCTAATAATATATATTTTTTTCAATTTGATTTATGGGTTTTACCCAAAATATGCACAACCTCTACTTTAAGGATATCTTTTATTCAAAAATTCAAGCAATACTCCAGCAATCCATGTCTCTCTGCATTAGATTTTCAAATAAATATTTCAACTCGACCAGATCGGTACCACGTTTCGTTTTTTCTCTTCCCAATCTATATTTCAAACTAACAATATATTTTTTTTTCGGTTTGATTTATTGGTTTTACCCAAAATATGCATAACCTCTACTTGAAGGACATTTTTTATTCAAAAGTTCAAGCAATACTCCAGCAATCCATGTCTCTCTGCATTAGATTTTCATAAAAATATTTCAACTCGACCAGATGGGCACCATGTTTCGTCTTTTCTCTTCCCAATCTATATTTCAACCTAATAATGTTTTTTTTCCAGTTTGATTTATTGGTTTTACCCAAAATATGCACAACCTCTACTTTAAGGACATTTTTTATTCAAAAATTCAAGCAATACTCCAGCAAGCCATGTTTTTCTGCATTAGATTTTCAAAAAAAATATTTCAACTCGACCGTATCGGCACCATATTTCATTTTTTCTCGTCTCAATCTATATTTCAACCTAATAATATTTTTTTTTCAGTTTAATTTATGTTGGACTTTAAGCATTGGGCTTAAAGACTTTAAGCATTGGGCTTAAAAGTCTAAGAGTGTGAATTGAGAAATGGTGGGAAATAAAATGGAGGGAAATAAAAATTTGAATCAAGTGAGCTTTTGTCAAACTTTGTACCACATTGGTGAAAGACAACTACACTTGTGTGTATAAATATAGGATCACTTCTTAGAGCTCTTAAAAGGAGTTGAAGAGGATGTATCCTCGCGCCGTCGTCGCTCGCTCGCTCGCTAGGCTCGACTTCAGCTTCGGCTTCGGCTTCGGCTTCGGCTTTGGATTTGTCAAATGATCGATAAGATTATTTTTTGGAGAAAGTTTATTTAATTAATTATTAATTAATTAAATGCCAGTCAGTTCATTAACGGAATTAACTGAAATCCAAAAATGCTGCCTTTGCTGAACGTTGTTTTCCTTCCTGAACAGACATCACACCTCTTCCAGTAATTGCCTATAAATTCTGAGGCATAGCTTCATTTTCCACTCACTGAAAAAAACCAAGAATTTCATTCTGAATACTGCATTCTACTTCGCAGTCTCTCTCTCTCTCAAATTCGTAAGTGTGAGTTTGCTCTGTTCTTTGAGTTTGTTGGTATCCTGCAGTTTGTATTGCCACTGTTGCAGGAAGGTTATTCCGTTTCATCCTGGGAGGATTTAATCCATTACCTTGGCAACTTGTGAGGGGGTTAAAATTCCTTAAGGACACACAAGAAAAAATTATGGACTCAGAATATTTCTTATCGTTTATATATTTTCTGTTTCTTCTAACAGTTCTTCTGATTTTCTGAGTTTTAACACAGAGGCGATAACAAGCTTAAGGAATTTTATTATTAACGTTTCTGTGGTGAAATTTATATTGAACTGTTTTATATATATCTGGTTTGGAGACTAAAGCCTTGTGCTTTCTACTCCAATAATTGTTCTGTCCGGTTTAAAGTATATCAAAACTTTACCGGACTAATAAACGTACGAGTTTGAAGTATATAAAAATTTCACCATTGTTACGTGTTGTATGTTTGGTTTGGTATTCAATTTGAAGATATCAAAACTTCACTGATTTAACAAAGTTCTGTTTGTTTCCAACTTAACAGAAACATGACGAATGAAAACCAAACTAATGGAAGTACTGCTGGAACGGGTGCTTCATCGAGTGCTGCTGCTCGTCAAGACCAGCACATACAATGGCACCGGCAGAAAAACCCCGGAAATTTTCCGGTACAGACTTCAAGCGTTGGCAGATGAAGATGTTTTTCTATCTAACTACGC
>ML324167.1:0-18722 GCA_005239505.1 Nicotiana paniculata
ACTGTATTTTTAAATTGGGACTACGGATGTATTCCTGGAGATCCCTCCCTGTACTGTATATTTATTTTGGGACTACGGACGTATTCCGGGAGATCCCCTGTACTGCATAATCATTTGGGACTATGGGACGGTATCCCGGGAGATTCCACCTTGTGATACATTGTGTTGAGTCAAGGACTCTCTTTACTATAAAACTTTGGATTATTTTCTTAAACTGCTTACTGTAGGCATTACTTATCTTTGTTCTGGTTTTAAATCGATTTATATAAAAGTCCAGTAGAGCCTTAACCTGACCTCGTCACTACTTGATTGGGGTTAGGCTTGGCACTTACTGGGTACCAAATGTGGTGTACTCATGCCCTTTCCTGCACATGTTGACGTGTGCAGATCCAGGTACGAGCTATCAGCGTCGTGGATAGTTGTTGCTGCTGATTCTAGGAGACTGCAAGGTATTTCTGCCGCGTCCACAGAATCCTCCGAGTCACCTTCTATTCTATCGTTCAGAGTTACCCTATGTATTTTCCAAGGATTTTTTAGTTCTACAGTAATTGTTAGAAGCTTGTGGTTATTTGTGACATTCCGATTCATTGTGTTTTTGTATGAGCCGAGTGGCTAGTATGTTATCTATATCATTGCCCTTATTTCCTTTATTTCTTCTGTTTTACTTCAATTTTTTCTCTTTAATAGTAGGCTTACCTAGTCGTAGGGACTAACTGCCGTCACGATACCTTTCGGAGGGTAAATCAGATCGTGACAAATTGGTATCAAAGCGTCTAGGTTCATAGGAGTCACAAGTCACAAGCCTGTTTATTAGGGTCTCGCGGATCGGTGCAGAGACATCGGTATCTATCTTCGAGATGCTATGTAACTGTTAAGAACAATAATATTTCTTCTATTTCCTTGTCGTGCGAGTTATTGACATCAAATTCTAAAATTCTATTTTATTCTTTCCCACAGATGGTGAGGACCCGTATTGGGAGAATCGACGATCAGCCACCCGAGCCCCCTGCCAGAGCGGCCAGAGGCCGGGGTTAGGGTAGAGGATGACCATGCGGTGCAGCCCAAGCACCTGCGAGAGTTGCGGCAGAGGAGCCCCCAGTAGCTCCAGCTGGAGGGCCGGCACCAGAGATTCCTGTTGCTGCTACAGCCTTTCAGGAGACTTTAAATCAGTTCATCAGCATGTTCAGCACTCTAGCTCAGGCTGGACTACTTCCGATAGCTCCCACCACATCTTAGGTTGGGGGAGGGGCACAGAATCCCGCAGCCCACACTCCTGAGCAGAGGGGACAGGTTGATTAGGCACCAGAGTATATTCATATGCCCCATGTGGCTCCGGTTCAGCATGAGACCAGGGTAGCTGCTTCTGAGGCAGAGCAGCTCAGACTTGAGAGGTACAAGAAGTACCACCCACCGACTTTGAGTAGACTAGCTTTAGATTACGCTCTGGGTTTTCTTGAGGAGTGTCATCGTATTCTCCGCATTATGGGCATTGTGAAGACTAGTGGGGTTCCTTTCACCACCTTCTAGCTGAGCGGAGCAACATATAAATGGTGGCATGCCTATGAGCTGAGTAGTCCGGACGAGGCGGCTTCACTCACTTGGACTCAATTTTCAAAGATGTTTCTGCGAGAGTATGTTCCTCAGAGCCTTAGGGATTCTTTGCGCGCGAGTTTGATCAGTTGCACCAGGGTACTATGACTGTGTCGGAGTATGTAGTCCATATCAGTGAGTTAGCTCGGCATGCACCGGCTCTTGTTGATACATTCATAGAGAGGGTTTGTCGCTTCATTGAGGGACTCCATCCCAGTATTCAGGCTAGTATGGCCAGGGAGTTAGAGATGGATATCACATATCAGCAGGCAGTGAGTATTGCCAGGAGAGTGGAGACCATGTTTGCTCAGGACAGAGAGGAGAGAGAGGCCAAGAGGTCTCGAGAGACTTGTCATTATTCGGGAGCTCGTGCACCAGCAGCACGCCATGATAGGGGTTTTATGAGTCACCATGTTCATTCGTCTCTTTGTGCAGCCAGCGGTATTCCAGCTCCTCCTAGACCTCAGGAGCCCTATTATGCGCCATCAGTGTCCAGTATGCCACCTGCTCGAGGTACTATTACCGGCCAGTCCAGCAGGCCATCTTTTATTCAGTCTCAGCCGCAGCGTCCTCCGAGGGGTTGTTTTGAGTGTGGTGACACTCCTCACATGGTTAGAGATTTCCCCATACATATGAGGGGTGCATCTTCACAGACTTATTAGCCTCCCCGTGCTCCACCGGGTCCTCCGGCTATTCTTCTAGTCCCAACTTCTCAGCCAGCTCGAGGTGGAGGTCGGGAAGGTCGGGGAGGTCAAGGTCGCCCTAGAGGGGAGGCCAAGCCAGGTACTATGCCCTTCCAGCCCATTCAGAGGTCGTCACTTCAGATTCAGTCATCAAATGTATCGTCCCTATCTGTGATAGGGATGCATCAGTATTATTTGACCTAGGCTCTACATATTCATACGTGTCTTCTTATTTTGCTATACATTTAGGAATATATCGGGATTCATTGAGTTCCCCTATTTATGTTTCTACTCCCGTGGGAGATTCTCTCGTTGTGGACCACGTTTATCGGTCGTGTTTGATTGTTCTTAGTGGTTTTGAGACCAGATCTGACTTGTTATTACTCAATATGGTAGATTTCGATGTTATCTTGGGCATGGACTAGTTGTCGCCCCATTATGTTATTCTTTATTGTCACACTAATATCGTGACGCTGATCATGTCGGGTTTACCGAGATTAGAGTGGAGAGGTACCTTAGATTACACTCCCCGCAGGTTCATTTCTTTTCTTAAGGCTCAGCGGATGGTTGAGAAGGGATGTGATGCATATTTGGCCTATGTGAGAGATGTCAGTGTTGATACCCCTACAGTTGAGTCAGTCCAAGTAGTGAGGGACTTCCCTGATGTATTTCCACCTGATCTTCGGGGTATGACGCCCGATAGAGATATTGATTTCGGCATTGATTTTTTGTCGGGCACTCAGCCTATTTCTATCCCTCCCTACCGTATGGCTTCTCCTGAGTTGAAGGAGTTGAAGGAGCTGTTACAGGAGTTTCTTGGTAAGGGTTTCATTAGGACCATTGTATCACCTTGGGGTGCTCCGATATTATTTGTGAAGAAAAAGGATGGCTCTATGCGTATGTGTATTGATTATCGGCAGCTGAACAAGGTTACAGTGAAGAACATGTATCCTTTGCCTCACATTGTTGATTTATTCGAGCAGTTACAGGGTTCGAGGGTATTTTCCAAGATTGACTTGCGATATGTCTATCATCAGTTGAAGATTCGGAAGACGGACATCCCGAAGAAGGCCTTCAGGACCAGATATGGTCATTATGAGTTTCTTGTCATGTCTTTTGGGCTGACTAATGCCCCAGCAGCCTTTATGCATTTGATGCACAATGTGTTCGGGCCCCAGCAGACTTATGTGTAAATGATCTCAAATTTAAATTTTGATGGTTCCATCAGCTCCGTTAAGTGATTTTGGACATAGGAGCGTGTCCGGAATGTGATTTAGGGGTCCGTAGTGGAATTAGGCTTGAATTGGCGCAAGATGAAAAGTTGGCGATTTTGGTGGAATGTTTTGATATCGGTGTCGGAATGGAGTTACAGAAGTTGGATTAGGTTCATGCTGTCATTTATGACGTGTGTGTAAAATTTGAGGTCATTCGGACGTGGTTTAATAGGTTTTGGCATTTCTTGCGAAATTTGGAAGTTTAGAAGTTCTTAGGCTTGAATCTGAGGGTAATTTGGTGTTTTGATGTTGCTTTGAGTGATTCAAAGGTTCGACTAATTTTGTATGATGTTATGAGACGTGTTGGCATGTTTGGTTAAGGTTCCGAGGGCCTCGGGGTGATTCCTGGTGGTTAACGAAAGATTTGGAACTTGGAAAATGCAGTTGAAGTTGCTGGTTCTAGTGTCTTCCGTACCGGCGGACTAGGAGCCGCAGGTGCGAGCCCACAGGAGCAACCAAGGAGCCATAGATGTGTCCATAGGAGACTATGGCAGGAACTGTAGGTACGAATTTATTCCCGCACCTGCGAGAGTCGCAGATGCGGGCAGGAATGCGCAGGAGCGAGAGAGGATCCGCAAGTGCGAGGTAGTTTTCGCACCTGCGATGATCGTAGATGTGGTCGAGAGGCGCAAAAGAGGTCCTAGAGATTTATGTCATTTTTGAAGACGTAGAGCTTGGCCCGCAGATGCGGTCCCGCAAAATGCGGAAAAGGGACCGCAGGTGCAGTTTCACTAGGCAGAATGTATAAATAGAGGACTTCGTGATTTTACCTCATTTTCAACATTTTCAAATCGGACTTTGGAGATTTTGGGGTGATATTTGAAGGGGATTCAAGGATATTCACTGAGGTAAGTTACCTGAGCTCTATCATCCTTAGCTATAATAATTTCCCATTGATTTCTCACCTAATTAATGGGGTTTTTGAAGTGTAATAAGGGGTTAGGGCTTGGGATTTTTGAGTGTGTAATTTGGGCTTTTGATGGACCAAATGATATCGTATTTTGATAAATTTCATATGGTTAGACTCGTGGGTGAATGGGCTTGCGGGTTTTGTGACTTTTGTCGAATTTCAAGACTTGTACGTGGGAGGTGGGTTTGATTGAATTTCAGATTTTAGCTCTAATTCAGTAGTTTTCTTATGGGATTGACCTCTTTAGCCTTTATTGATTGTGTTTTATTACTTGTGTCTAGATTCTGGACATTCGGAGGCCGAATCGAGAGGGAAAAAGGGCATTGCAAAGTAGGAATTTTCTCGGATTGAGGTAAGTAACAGTTGTAAATCTAGTCCTGAGGGTATGAATCCCCAGATTTTGTTGTCATGTGACTATTCGGAGGTGACGCACATGCTAGGTGATGGGCGTGTGTGCGTGCACCGTTGGAGATTGTGACTTGGTCCGTCCGTAGCAACTGTAAAGTGGAACAACCTATTGTAGCTATATGCTCCTTATGTGTTTTATAAAGATATATTGTAAATAATCTAGATACCATGTCTAAGCCTTATGATGGTATTGTTTGGACCCTTAGAGGTCTTATATTGTTGTCCTCTCACTGTTTTGGTTGATAATCTGTACTCAGTCATGTTCATGCATTTTTACATCATAGCTCAGTGCCCGTGACACTGGAGAGGTTGATGATTGAGTGAGGTCGAGGGCCTGATTTGTGAGGACATTTATGGGATCGGGTTGCACGCCATAGCATGTTTCACTGATTCTGCCGATGGGAATTGATATAGCGCTTGGGCTGAAAATGCCCCTCCGGAGTCTGTACACACCCCTAGTGAGGGCAGGTACCTACAGAGTGCGAGTGCTGAGGGAATTGTGAGGCATGAGTGTTTGTGAGGTTGGAGTGATTAGGAGGACTGAGTGATGTTTTCCCGAGGGGCGGTATATGATTTGATTATTTGTGCTCATAGTTGCTTTGAGTCCTTGTTTGAGAACTGTTGAAAGATAATTTTAATTGATTTTACTTGAACTTGATTTAAACAAAATGATTTGACTTAAACTCTGGTTCTAAAGCATGTCGTACTTTACTGAATTTTGTGATATGAACTGTACGTGCATCAAGCTCGTCACTACTTCTCATCCTTTATTTACCGTGGTTACTTACTGAATTGGTGTACTCATGTTACTCCCTGCACCTTGTGTGCAGATCCAGGCATTTTTGGCCATGGTAGCAGCTGCTGATATTTCTGTAGCTGATCACTGGAGATAGAAAGGTAGTTGTCCAGCGATCGCAACTCTAATTTCTTCTTCTCTAACTTCCCCTTAGTTGTATTTTTGGATTTTTTTTTCAGACTATGTTAGTCTTGTTATTATCAGACCAGTTTGTAGTAGTTTCTTATAATGTGACACCCCGATGTTTGGGGCTTTTCTTTCCCACATTTCTAGTTTTTGAGTTAAACTCTTGTTTTTTACTAAATTCTGTTATACAAAAAGTCTTTGGAATATCATTTTAAATGAACTATTGTAGTGTTGTGGAAGTCGGCTAGCCTAGTATCATCGATAGGCACCATCACTGTAACGACCCGACCGGTAGTTTTGAGCTCTAGCACATCGTTCAGCAGTTTGAGGCCATGAGCAGCTTCATTTCAGGAATTATGACTTGTTGGCGTGGTCGGAACTGAATTCCGGGGAGTTTAGGGTTGATTTGTAAAGAAAATTCTCATTTCAGAAGCCTTAAGTTGGAGAAATCAACTAAGATTGGAATTCTGAGTAAACGACCTCCGGATTGGGATTTGAAGGTTCCTTCAGGTTCGTATGATGATTTCAAACTTCGGCGTATGTCCGGATCGGGCTTTAGATAACTCGGGAGCGTTTCGGCGTATATTTTGGAAGTCATCATTTTGAAGAAAATTTCCTAAGTTTGGCTTGAAATGCATTTGAGTGATATTGATGTCCTTTTGGGATTCCGAACCTGGGAATAGCTCTGTATGGTCATTCTGGAGTTAGGGGCACGATCGAAAGTAAATTCGGATGTCTGTAGGATATTTTGAAGTCATTTGGCTAGAGATAGAAATTTGAAGGATTTTGAGATATCCGACCAGAAGTGGAAATTTTGATAGTAGGGTCGGAATGCGATTCCGGAAGTTGGAGCAGGTCCGTAATGTCGAATATGACTTGTGTGCAAAATTTGGGGTCAATCGGACATGATTTGATAGGTTTCGGCATCGGATGTAGAAGTTTGAAATCTTAAATTCATAAAGTTTAAGTTTGAGTGGGATTCGTGATTTCGGCGTTGTTTGATGGGATTTCAGGCCTCGATCAAGTCCTTGGGATGTTATGGGACTGAGTCGTGTGATTGGACGGGGTCCCGAGGGCCTCAGGTGTGTTTTTGGGTGGTTTCGAGTCAATTTTTGATGATTTGGTGTTGTTGGTTTGCTGGTGTAGAGATTGTTCTTCGCAAACGCGGAGGGCCTCATGTGTTCGCATAGAAGGAAAATATGAGGCTGCTGGATTTGGCCTTCGCAAACGCGTGGTGGTGGACGCGAACGCATAGAAGGAAATGAGACCGGGGGCCTGGGGGTCGTTGGCTTATGCGAACGCGGAGTGGGGCGTGCGGACGCGGAGGTATAGGGATGTTATCCGTCGCGAACGCGTTCGTTGGGGTGCAAATGCATAGAGTAAAATGTTGGGCCTGGATTTTTGGGCTTCACGAACGCGGTGGAGTAGATGCGTTCGCGAAGAAGGATGGGCAGCACCTGGGCAGATTGTTTTAAATCTGGGATTGAGTTCATTTCACCCATTTTTCACACGGCTAGGGCGATTTTGGAAGGCTTCAAAGGGGGATTTTCATCATGCATCACTAGGTAAGTAATTTCTTCATGTTTCTAAGTTAAATACAAGATTATATGCATGGATTAGACATGGAAATTGGTAGGAAATTGGAAAAAATCTTAAAGGAACGTAAAAAATGGTATTTGGATTTTTAGCCACGAATTTGAGATGGAATTTAGTGTAAATTGTATATTTGAACTAGTAAAACTATGGATAGAATTTATCTTCGAGCAATTTCGGATTCCGGGCACGTGGGCCCGAGGGCATTTTGGTCATTTCACTAAGCGGGGTTGGGAAAATATATAATTTAGAACTATTAGAGTATATTTTCATTGGTTTGCCGTGAATTGGATAGTTTTGGGACGTTGTGCATCCGTTGGAGTCGTCGGAAGGGCTTGGAAGCCAGTTATGGAATTTCAAAGCGAGGTAAGTCTCATTTCTAACTTTGTGAGGGGGAATTGTCCCCATCGGTGAACTAAATAAATACATGCTATTAATTGTGGGGGCTACATACGCACGAGGTGACAGGAGTCCGTGCGTAGCTACTATTATGCCATGTCCGGGTAGTCTAGGACCCACTAGCATGCTTTACTTGTTGTACTTGTGACCTTGTTAATAAAATATCATGTGATGCTTTCAATTAGTATCTAAATCTCTGAGAAGGATAGAGTTTACTTTTCTTAATCACCTAGAAGGAGAATTGATTCTTCCTTGAAAAATTGTGTTTCGGATAAATCAATAGAGTTTGGAACCCTGTCGAAATTGGCAAGTAAATCTCCAGAAAGGTTTTAAATACTATTCTCATGTTTATTAAAAGGAGAATTTTATAACTTCATTGAACAACAAATTTTCCTGATAAAAATGTGATTTATTGGTGTGAATATGTGTAACTTTGGGTGCTTCAGTCGCATGTATGATTCGCGAGCAGGATGACCCTGTATTTATGTATATTGATACGGGGACCCGAGTCGCATGTTGATTCACGAGCGTGGTAGCCCTAGTATTATGTTAACCGCGTCGCATGTTCGATTCGTGAGCAGGGCAGATAGATGCATCTATGGTTTGGGTCATTTGAACCTCGGCAATGCACATTTTATTATTGTTGGTACACGTTGTTCAACCCTCGGCATTGCTTGCGCATGATATTTACTGCGTATTTGTTGTGATTTAACCTGATTACTGGCCTAAAATTTTAAGTTGTCAACTGAAATGACTGAGATTTAAAGTTATTAAGGATAAGTTGGAAGAAGTTGTTCCTTCCGGTTGATTAATTTTTATTTGATTAAATCACCCATGTTGATTAATTGCTATTAATATGACGAAGATTTAAAGTGTTAAATGTGGAAGGAGTTGATATTATTTATTCCTGATTTTAATAAATTGCCTACGATAATCATTCTTAGTGCCACACTTGAATATACTAAATTGACCTCTAGCAAGTGCCTAATTCGACCTCTTGTCTCTACCTGTCTGAGGTTAGGCGGGATACTTACTGAGTACATGTTATTTTTGTACTCATGCTACACTTGTTGTGTATTTTTATTCCACAGGTACCTTCATAGTTGCATGGCTGGTTGGAGACTTACGCGAGCTACACCATCCGGAGGTGATCCGCAGCTGATAGAGTCTCCTTCGTACTGTATTTATTTTTATTTTAAAATTCCTTGTCCAATTTGTATTTCGGACATGCTTTGTGATGATTGTATAAATTCTTAGAAATCATTCATGTACTTGTGACACCGGGTTCTGGGATGTGTTGGGATATGTTTGCTATAGTGTAATATTCAAACCACTGTTTTATTCGGCAGATTTTATTTAGTTAATATGTAATAAAGTGAAAGAAAATGCTTTTCATAAATGTTAAAAATAGGAAATTGTTTCAATTAATTAATGATTGGCTTGCTTGACAATGATGTCCGACGCTATCACGACCTTATGGATTTTGGGTCGTCACAATCACGACCGGTTTTAATTTAGGGCCGTGATAAGTTGGTATCAGAGCCTAGGTTACTTAGTTTTCACGATTCATGAGTGGGTTTAGTAGAGTTTTGCGGATCAGTACGTAGACGTCTGTCCTTATCTTCGAGAGGCTGCGGAACCCAGGTCAGGGAGGCACCTAGACTCCCGTCGCTCGCACACCCGAGCAGGTTGTTTAGGAACTCCAGACATCGGGGGAACCACCCGCCCAGCGGATTGAAGTTGCTCAAGACTATGTGGTTCTTACTATGCCTAAGGATGAGTAGCGTAGATTGGAGAGGTTTGGGAGACTCCAGCCTCCATCTTTCAGTGGTGCATAGGGTGAGAATGCTCAGGGTTTCTTGGATGAGTGTCAGAGGATACTTCTTACGTCAGGCAACCTGGAGACCAGTAGGGTCTCATTCACTACTTTCCATTTCTATGGGGTTGCATTCAGTTGGTGGGAGGCTTACGAGAGGCGTAGGCCGGTCGGCGCAACACCCCTTACTTGGCAGCAGTTCTCCGTTATCTTTCTAGAGAAGTTTGTGCCTCAGTCCCACAGAGAGGAGCTCCATAGGCAGTTTGAGCAGCTTCTTCAGGGAGATATGTCTGTGATGAAGTATGACATGTGATTCTCGAAGTTGGTTCGTCATGCTATCTGGTTGGTTCCCACAGACAGGGACATGATCAGGAGGTTTATCGATGGCCTCACGTTTCAGCTTCGATTGCTTATGACCAAAGAGAGAGTGTCGGGTGCTACTTTTGATGAAGTTGTCGACATTGCTTGGCAGATTATGACGGTTCGTGGTCAGGAGAGGATTTATAGGGAGGCCAAGAGGCCTTGTGGACAGGGTGGATTTAGTGGTGCTCCTCACGGGGGTCAGTTCCAGCACGGCAGAGGCCGTCCATTCAGGCATGCTTAGTCAACCCGCCCAATTTATCGTGGGGCATCATCGGGCCAAGTTTTCATAGTTCCCATCAGGGGAACTCATTACTTAGTGCCCTCCCAGATTTTGTCCCGTGCTACATCAGTTCAGGGCTTCTCTATGCAGCGCTTCTTTTACTAGTTATCCTAGTGCTCGAGGTTCCCTTCAGTCCTTGTCACCAGCACCAGGGAGTTGTTCTGAGTGTTGGGAGTTTGGGAATATGTGGAGGAAGTGTCCTCATCGTCATGGAGGTCTATCTCAGTAGAGGAGTCAACCTTCGACTTCAGCCCTATAGGGGAGGCCGATCAGGTGGTGGCCAGGCCCATTTCTATGCCCTCCATGCCAGACCAGATGTTATTGCTTCAGATGCTGTGATTATAGGTATTGTCTCATATTTTCATAGAGATGCCTCTGTATTATTTGACCCCAGTTCCAAGTACATTGTTTGGATATGCCCCACGAGTCTTTAGTTTCATCTGTTCATATATCTACCTTTGTGGGCGCTACTATTGTTGTAGAACGCAAATATCGATCATGTGTGATGACTATTGGGAGTCTGGAGACCCGAGTGGACCTTTTGCTGCTCAGTATGGTTGACTTTGATGTGATATTGGGTATGGATTGGTTATCTCCATGTCATGATGTTCTAAATTGTCACGCTAAGACCATGACATTGGCAATGCCAGGATTTTCGAGGGTTGAGTGAAGCGGTTCTGTAGACTATGTACCGAGTACGGTGATTCATATTTGAAGGCTCAGCGTATGGTTGAGAAGGTTCGTCGATCCTATTTGGATTTTGTGAGGGATGTTAGTGCAGAGACTCCTACCATTGATTCTGTTCCGGTGGTATGTGATTTTCCGGATGTGTTTTCTGTAGACCTGTCGGGCATGCCGCCTGACAGGGATATTGACTTTGGTATTTATTTGGTGCTGGGCACTCAGCCCATTTCTATTCAACTGTATCGTATGGAACCAGCGGAGTTGAAAGAACAGCTTCAGGAACTCCTTGATAAAGGGTTTATTCAGCCTACTGTGTCACCTTGGGGTACACCGGTTCTATTTGTGAAGAAAAAGGATGGTTCCATGAGGATGTGCATTGATTACAAGCAGTTGAACAAGGTCACAATCACGAACAAGTATCCTTTGCCTCGTATTAATGATCATTTTGACCAGCTTCAGTGAGAGAGGGTGTTTTCCAAGATTGATTTGAGGTTCGGGTATCACCAGCTGAAGATTCGGGATTTGAATATTCTTAAGACAACTTTCAGGACCCGTTATGGCCATTATGAGTTCTTGGAGATGTCTTTTGGGCTGACCAATGCCCCAGCAGTGTTCAAATATTTGATGAACAGTGTGTTTCGGCCCTACGTGGACTCCTTGTTATTGTATTCATTGATGACATCCTGGTGTACATTCGTAGCCAGGAGGAGCATGCTCAGCATTTGAGGGTTGTATTGCAGAGATTGAGGGAGGAGAAGCTTTATGCAAAGTTATCCAAGTGGTAGTTTTGGCTCGTTTGAGTAGCATTCTTGGGGCACGTGGTGTCCAGTGAGGGTATTCAGGTGGATCCGAAGAAGATAGAGGCGGTGCAGAGTTGGCCTAGCTCATCCTCAACCACAGAGATTAGGAGCGTTATGGGCTTGGCGGGTTATTACCGTCTCTTTGTGGAGGGAGTTTCATTTATTGCATCGCCCTTGACCAAATTGATCCAAAAGGGTACTCCATTCAGGTGGTCGGATGAGTGTGAGGAGAGCTTTTAGAAGCTCAAGACTGCCTTGACCACAGCTCTAGTGTTAGTTCTGCCATCAACTTCTGGTTCTTACACCATGTATTTTGATGCCTCGAGGATAGGTAGCGGAGGTGATCTGATGCAGGAGGGTAGGGTGATTGCTTATGCCTCGCACCAGTTGAAGACTCATGAGAAGAACTATCATGTCCATGATCTTGAGTTAGCATCCATTTTTCACACCTTGAAGATTTGGCGGCATTATTTGTATGGGGTTCATTGTGAGATCTATAATGATCATCGGAGTTTGCAGCATCAGTTTATGTATAAGAATCTTAATCTGCTTCAGCGGAGGTGGTTGGAGCTTCCTAAGGACTATGATATCATTATTTTGTACCATCCGGGGAAGGCCAATATGGTGGCCGATGCTTTGAATCCCCATGCGGAAGGCCAACATGGTTGGAGCTTCTTAAGGACTATGATATCACTATTTTGTACCATCTGGGAAGGCCAATATGGTGGCCGATGCTTTGAGTCCCTAGGGGGAGAGTTTGGGGAGTTTAGCATATCTCCCAGCAACAGAGAGACCCTTGGCATTGGAAGTTCAGGCCTAAGCTAATTAGCTTGTCAGGGAGCCGAGTCGGGTATTGGTTTGCATGGTCTCTAGTTCTTCTCTTTATAACCGTACCAGGGAGCGTCAGTATGATGAGCCTCACCTGCTAGTTCTTCAGGACAGGGTTCAGCAAGGTGATGCTAGGGATGTGACTATCGATGTTGATGGCGTGTTGAGGATGCAGGGACGGATATGTGTGCCTAATACAGATGGGCCCCGGGAGTTGATTCTTGAGAAGGCCCACAGCTTGCGGTATTCCATCCATCTGGGTGCCACGAAGATGTATCAGGATTTGAGGCAGCACTACTGGTGGAGGTGGATGAAGAAGGATATAGTTGGGTTTGTGGATCGATGTCTCAACTGTCAACAGGTTAGGTATGAGCATCAGAGAACGGGTGGCTTGCTTCAGAGATTAGCGATCCCGGAGTGGAAGTGGGAGCGGATAACCATAAACTTTGTAGTTGGGCTCCCACGAGCTTCGAGGAAGTTCGATGCTATTTGGATTATTATGGATCGGCTGACCAAGTCCGCGCACTTCATTCCAGTTAGTACTACTTACACTTCAGAGTGGTTGGATGAGCTTTATATCCGAGAGATTCTTCGCCTTCATGGTGTCCCAGTTGCTATCATTTCAAATAGAGGTACTCAGTTTATGTCGCAGTTTTGGAGGGCCATGCAGAGAGGGTTGGGTACTCATGTTGAGACGGACGGATAGTCCGAGTGAACTATTCAGATATTGGGGACATGTTGCGCGCTTGTGTCATTGACTTTGGGGTTCATGGGACCATTTCTTTCCGCTCGTGGAGTTTTCATACAACAACAATTATCAGTCGAGCATTTAGATAGCTCCGTACGAGGCTTTATATGGAGGAGGTGTAGATCTCCGGTAATATGGTTTAAGCCAAGTGAGGCTAGGCTCTTGGGTACAGACTTGGTCCAGGATGCATTAGACAAGGTGAAATTGATTCAGGAGAGGCTTCGCACAGTGCAGTCGAGGCAGAATAGCTACGCGGACATGAAGGTTCGTGGTGTGTCTTTCATGGTAGGGGAGAAGGTTTTGCTGAAGGTATCACCCATGAAGGGTGTTATGAGGTTTGGGAAGATGATAAAGTTGAGCCCCCCGGTTCATTGGGCCTGTTAAGGTGCTTTAGAGGATATGGGAGGTGGCTTATAAGCTTGCTTTGCCACCCAGCTTATCGAGTGTGCATCCGGTATTTCATGTTCCATGCTCCTGAAGTATTTTGATGATATGTCCCATGTTTTGGACTTCAGCACCGTTAATTTGGAGGGTGATATGACTTATGATGTAGAGTCTGTGGACATTTTGGATCGGCAAGTTCGGAAGTTAAGGTCAAAGAACATAGCTTCAATGAGGGTGGAGTGGAGAGATCAGTCTATTGAGGAGGCCACCTAGGAAACCGAGCAAGAGATGCGAAGAAGATATCCACACCTATTTGATACTCCAGGTATGTTTCCAGACCCGTTCGAGGACGAACGTTTGTTTAAGAGGGGGAGGATGTAACGACTCGGCCAGTGGTTTCGGGAGTTATAGCCCCATTTTTCCCATTTCTGCTTCTTTTTGTGTTATTCAGCTATATAATGTTATTTCGGGGTAGTTGGTTCGGGTCCGGAGTGATTTCGGAGTGAATTGAGACATTTAGTCTCTTTATGAGAAGCTTAAGTTGGAAAAGTCAACAGGACGTTGATTTATGTGTAAACGATCTCAGATTTAAATTCCGATGATTCCATTAGCTCTGTTATGTGATTTTGGACTTAGAAGCGCGTCCAGAATGTGATTTGGGGGTCCATAGTGGAATTAGGCTTTAATTTGCGAAAGTTGAAAATTGGGCGGTTTTGGTCGGCAGTAAAAAAATTTGATATCGGTGTCGAAATAGATTTCTGGAAGTTGGAGTATATTCATGGTGTCATTTTTCACGTGTGTGTAAAAGTTGATGTCATTTTGAAGTGGTTTGATAGGTTTCGACGTCGTTTGAGGAACTTGGAAGTTTAGAAGTTCTTAGGCTTGAATGTGAGGGTACATTGGTGTTTTGATGTTGTTTTGGGTGATTCGGAGGTTCGACTTAGTTCGTATGATGTTATTGGACGTGTTGGCAAGTTTGGTTGAGGTCTCGAGGGCCTCGTGGTGATTTCGGCAGGTTAATGGAAGGTTTGGAACTTGGAAAATGCAGCTGAAGCTGCTGGTTCTGGTGTCTTCCGCACGTGCGGACTGGGAGCCGCAGGTGCGAGCCCGAAGGAGTGATTAAGGAGCCGCAGATGCGGCCATAGGGGACTTGGGAAGGAATTGCAGGTGCAAAGTTATTCCCGCACCTGCAAAAGTCACAGATGTGGGCAGGCACGCGCACGTACAAGAGGGAATCCGTAGGTCCGAGGTAGTTTCTGCACCTGGGATGATCGCATATGCAGTCGATAGGGCAGAAGCGGTCCCAGGGATTTTAAGTGATTTTTGCAGAAGTGGAGCTTGGCCTACAGATGCGGAGAAGGGACTGTAGGTGCAGTTTCACTGGGTAGAATGTATAAATAGAGGACTTCGTGATTTTTCCTCATTTCCACCATTTTCAACTCGGACTTTGGAGCTTTTGGGGTGACTTTTGAAGGGAATTCAAGGATATTCACTGAGGTAAGTTACTTGAGCTCTATTATCCTTCGCTATGGTGTTTTCTCATTGATTTCTCACCTAATTAGTGGGGGTTTTGAAGTGAGATAAGGGGTTAGGGCTTGAGATTTTAGAGAGTGTAATTTGGGGTTTTGAGGGACCAAATGATGTCGGATTTTGATAATTTTTGTATGGTTAGACTCGTGGATGAATGGGCTTTTGGGTTTTGTTACTTTTGTCGGATTTCGAGACGTGGGCCCGGGAGCCCAATTTGAGTGAATTTCGAATTTTAGCTCTAATTCAGTAGTTTTCTCGTGGGATTGATCCCTTTAGCCTTTATTGATTGTATTGTATTATTTGTGGCTATATTCGAGATATTTGGAGGCCGGATCGAGAGGCAAGGTAATTGCGAAGTAGGAATTTGCTCGGATTGAAGTAAGTAACAGTTGTAAATCTAGTCCTGAGGGAATGAATCCCCGGGTTTTTGTGTCATGTGACTATTCGGAGGTGACGCACATGCTAGGTGACAGGCATGTGTGCGTGCACCGTTGGGGAATGTGACTTGTTCCGTCTCGTAGCAACTGTAAAGTTGAACAACATGTTGTAGCTATATGATCCTTATGTATTTTAGAATGATTTACCGTAAATCATATTAAATGCCATGTCTAGGCCTTATGAAGGTATTGTTTGGACCCTTAAAGGTCTTATCTTGTTGTCGTCTCACTTTTATTGTTGATAATATTTACTCAGTCATGTTCATGCATTTTTACATCTTAGCTTAGTCTGTGTTATTCTATCTGATGCATCATGTCAATGCTGTTTGGGCTGATTACTTTGATTTCTTAAAGCCCGAGAGACTAGAGAGATTGATGACTCAGTGAGACATAGAGCCTGATTAGTGAGGACATTTATGAGATCGGCTGCACACCGCAACATGTTTAATTGCTTCTGGCATAATGGGCATTGATATAGCGCTTGGGCTGAAAGAGTCCTTCCGGAGTTTGTATACACCCCAGTGAGGACAGGTACTTACTGAGTGTCAGTGTCGAGGGTCGAGTGTTGAGTGTTGAGTGATAGTGAGGTTGTAGTGATTGGGAGGACTGAGTGATGTTTGCCCGAGGGGCGGTATATGATTTCATTGTTTGTGCTAATAGTTTCTTTGAGTCCTTGTTTGAGAACTGTTGAAAGATAATTTTAATTGATTTTACTTGAACTTGATTTAAACAAACTGATTTGACTTAAACTCTAGTTGTAAAGTATGTCGTACTTTACTGAATTTTGTGATATGAACTGTACTTGCATCTAGCTAGTCACTACTCTTCCCAGCCTTTATTTATTATTGTTACTTTCTGAGTTGGTGTACTCACGTTACTCCCTGTACCTTGTGTGCAGATCCAGACATTTCTGGCCACGGTAGCGGTTGCTGATATTCTGTAGCTAATCACTGGAGATAGCAAGATAGTTTCCCGGCGATTGCACCCCGGCTTTCTTCTTTTGTATCTTCCCCTCAGTTGTATTTTTAGATTTTCTTTTTCCAGACTATGTTAGTCTTGTTATTATCAGACCATTTTGTAGTAGTTGGTCATGACTTAGTGACACCCCGATGTTTGGGGCTTTTCTTTCTGCATTTCTTGTTTTTGAGTTAAACTCTTGTTTCTTTACTAAATTCTGCTATACAAAAAGTCTTGGACATATCGTTTTAAATGACCTATTGTAGTGTTGTGGAAGTCGGCTGACCTAGTATCATCGATATGCGCCATCACGACTGGTTTGAGTTTAGGATCGTGACAGAGAACTTGCCATTTCAGGAGAGTGAAAGAATCTGAACCCTAAATCGTAAGAATGAAGAGCGAAAAAGATGATATAGCGAGGGGAGAAAGATAAAAATACTGGAAAAGGGAGAAAGATAAAAATAAAGGAAGGAAATATTCTATTGTTAGCGCCTTTTTTTTTAAGGCTAGCGGAGATTTCTAAACGCGACAAAATGAATTTCAGTGCAGAGGTTAATAAGACCCCACCCCCACCCCCCCTAATTAGATACAATTTGGGGAGGTTAATAATAACCCCCATAATAAAACCTCCACACATAGACTGATTTTTTTTTTGCAGTGGGCGCGAAGTTTGTCTTCTTCTCAACTCTTAAAAAGTTCGAAAAATGCATTTATATATACACTCAACAAATGAGTTATTTTCTTCTCCAATATGGGACAATATTCCTTTGTAGATGAGAAAAATTCAAAAATATTATTTTTCCCTCCATTTATCATTCATTTTGAACTAAAACTCAATACCTTTTGGTGGCACAAGTGTGCCCTGTGCACACCTTAGTTTGGCAGACCTCATGCGAGTGTTACAATCATCGTGACTGTCAAACTAGCAAATTGAATATACAGACAATGGTTTCAGAGTTGTGTCTTTCAAATAGAAGTACATAAACCCAGGAGTTTCAAGTCTAACTACCTACTGTCGCGCGTCCCTCCAACTCCAGCTTAGGTGTAGGTGGGGGAGTGGGGAAGACTGAAGACCAAAGTTGACTACTCATAATTATTCAATTTTTAACAAAAACCCACGTTTGTCCCGTCAATTTTTAATTTGAATCCATATTTTTCTTTTCACAAGTGCAAATGCAAAGTTCTTTTGCCAACCATGGCATAGTCCATGTTGGGCGTACTCGTTTTCCTAGAACGCTGCAATTTAATAACAAAATTACTCACAACCAATGCTTGTTTGTCTTTGCTTTAATATTTTTTTATTGTTATATTCTTCCCTTGTGAATCATAAGAAAATTACTAGCGTACTGCAATTAATTTAATCATGAGAAAGCCTTTTTACACTGGGGCCACCCCATGTCATGAAACAAATCGTGGAGATGTACTAACATTTCTCCATTATAAATAGATCTCAACACACTGCTAGAAATCCGGCATAAAGCGACCAAATATTTGCGACCAAAATTGATCTATCAAAAAAAACGATCAAAGTTGGTCATTAAATTGGATAAAATAATTATAAATAACTTAGCGACCACAGTTGGCCGCTATTTGGTCGATAATGCGGTCAAAATATTGACCGGACTAGTCAGACTTGCTTGGTCAAAGAAATAATAAAATTAGCGACCACCTTTGGTCGCCAAAGTGGGACCCACTTATAAATTTTTTAATAATTATATTATTATTTTAAAAAATTATAAATTTTAAATAAATAACATTTCATATTAGCGACCAAAGTTGGTCGCTTATTGTACTGGAAGAAAATAAAGACCAACTTTGGTCGCTAATCTGGGACCAGATATAAAATTTTATTAGTAATATTATTATTTAAAAAAAATTATAAAATACAAAATAAATATAATTTAAAAGCTAGCGACCAAAGTTGGCCGCTTAATAAATGGGAAGCAGATAAAGACCAATTTTGGTCGCTAATATGGGACTCAGTTCTAACGTTTAACAATTATGTTATTATTTTAAATATTTTAAAATATAAAATAAATCTGATTTATATTTAGCGACCAACTTTGGTCGCTAATTTTGATTTCTGTATAAAAAGCGACCAAAGTTGGTCTCTTTT
>ML324168.1:0-13900 GCA_005239505.1 Nicotiana paniculata
CGTTCGTCCATATTGGCACTATAGAGCCATAAAACAAAAATTCGGCCCGATTCCCAGATTTTCATGTACTATAGCCCACGCTTTCTGAGTGGGCATAGGCTCCCGGATCCAAACCGCGTAATATTTATCTGGACAATAGAAAATGACCTAAGGAAAATTGGTCACTGACCCGCCATGACCGTACATCAATATTTTTGCACTATAGAGCCATAAAACGAAAACTCGACCNTACCGATCCGCCATGACCGTTCGTCCATATTGGCACTATAGAGCCATAAAACAAAAATTCGGCTCGATTCCCATATTTTCGTGAGCTATTGCCCACGCTTTTTTAATGGGCACGCGCTCCCGGATCCGGACTGCCTAATATTTATCCGTACAATAGAAAATGATCTAAGGAACATTGGTCATTGACCATCCATGACCGTACATAAAATTTGGCCAGATTCTCATATTTTCGTGTGCTATAGCCCACGCTTTCTGAGTGGGCACGGGTTCCTGGATCCGGACCACCTAATATTTATCCGGCCAATAGAAAATGATCTAAGGAACATTGGTCACCGACCCGCCATGACCGTACATCATTATTTTGGCACTATAGAGCCATAAAGTGAAAACTCGGGCCGATTCCCATCTTTTCGTGTGCTATACCCACGCTATCTGAGTGGGCACGGGCTCCCGGATCCGGACCGCCTAATATTTATTCGGACAACAGAAAATGACCTAAGGAACATTGGTCACCGATCCTCCATACCCGTTCGTCAATATTTTGGCATTTTAGAGCGATAAAATGAAAATTTGGCCAGATTCTCATATTTTCGTGTGCTATAGCCCACGCTTTCTGAGTGGGCACGGGCTCCCGGATCCGAACCGTCTAATATTTATCCGGACAATAGAAAATAACCTAAGGAACATTGTTCATCAACCCACCATGACCGTTCGTCAATATTTTTGCACTATAGAGCCATAAAACGAAAACTCGGCCCGATTCCCATATTTTTGTGTGCTATACCCACGCTTTCTAAGTGGGCACGGGCTCCCGGATTCGGACCGCCGAATTTTTATTCGGATAACAGAAAATGACCTAAGAAACATTGATCACCGATCCGCCATGTCCGTTCGTCCATATTGGCACTATAGAGCCATAAAACGAAAATTCGACCCGATTCCCATATTTTCGTGTGCTATCGCCCACGCTTTCTAAGTGGGCACAGGCTCCCGGATCCGGACCGCCTAATATTTATCTGGATAATTGAAAATGACCTAAGGAAAATTGGTCACCGGCACGCCATGGCTGTATATCTATATTTTGGCACTATAGAGCCATAAAACGAAAACTCGACCCCATTCCCATATTTTCGTGAGCTATAGCCCACGCTTTCTGAGTGGGCACGGGCTCCAAGATCCGGACCGCCGAATATTTATCCGGACAATAGAAAATAATCTAAGTAACATTGGTCATCGACCCACCATGACCGTTCGTCAATATTTTTGCACAATAGAGCCATAAAATGAGAACTCGGCCCGATTCCCATATTTTCGTGTACTATTGCCCACGTTTTCTAAGTGGGCACGGGCTCCCGGATCCGGACCGCCTAATATTTACCCGGACAATAGAAAATGATCTAAGGAACATTGGTCACCGAACCACCATGACCGTACATCAATATTTTGGCACTATAGAGCCATAAAACAAAAACTCGACCCGATTCCCATATTTTCGTGAGCTATAGCCCGCGCTTTCTGAGTGGGCACGGTCTCCCGGATCCGGACCGCCTAATTTTTATTCGGACAACAGAAAATTACCTAAGAAATATTGATCACCGATTCGCCATGACCGTTCGTCCATACTGGCACTATAGAGCCATAAAACAAAAATTCGGCCCGATTCCCATATTTTCGTGAGCTATGGCCCACGCTTTCTGAGTGGGCACGAGCTCCCGGTTCCGGACCGCCTAATATTTATCCGAAAAATAGAAAATAATCTAAGGAACATTGGTCACCGACCCACAATGACCGTTCATCAGAATTTAGGCACTATAGAGCCAAAAAATGAAAACTCGGCCCGATTCTCATATTTTCGTGTTCTATTGCGCATACTTTCTGAGTGGGCACGGGCTCCCGGATCCGGACCGCCTAATATTTATCTGGAAAATTGAAAATGACCTAAGGAAAATTGGTCACCGACTCGCCATGACCGTACATCAACATTTTGGCACTATAGAGCCATAAAACGAAAATTCGACCCGATTCGCATATTTTCGTGAGCTATAACCCACGCTTTCTGAGTGGGCACAGGCTCCCAGATCTGGACCGCCTAATATTTATCCGGACAATAGAAAATGATCTATGGAACATTATTCACCGGCCCTCCATGACCGTACATCAATATTTTGGCACTATAGAGCCATAAAGTGAAAACTCGGCCCGATTCCCATATTTTCATGTGCTATACCCACGCTTTCTGAGTGGGCACGGGCTCTCGGATCCAGACCGCCTAATATTTATCAGGACAACAGAAAATGACCTAAGGAACATTGGTCACCGACCCTCCATGACCGTAAATCAATATTTTATCATTATAGAGCCATAAAATGAAAATTCGGCCTGATTCCCAAATTTTCGTGTGCTATAGCCCACGCTTTCTAAGTGGGCACGGGCTCCCATATCCGGACCGCCTAATATTTATTCGGACAACAGAAAATGACCTAACGAACATTGGCCACCGATCCGCCATACCCGTTAGTCAATATTTTTGCATTTTAGAGCGATAAAATGAAAATTTGGCCAGATTCCCATATTTTCGTGTGCTACAGCCCACGCTTTCTGAGTGGGCACGGGCTCCCGGATCCGGACTGCCTAATTTTTATTCGGACAACGAAAAATGACCTAAGAAACATTGATCACCGATCCTCCATGACCGCTCGTCCATATTGGCACTATAGAGCCATAAAACAAAAATTCGGCCTGATTCCCATATTTTTGTGTGCTATAGCCCACGCTTTCTGAGTGGGAACAGGCTCCCGGATCCGGACCGCGTAATATTTGTCTGGACAATAGAAAATGACCTAAGGAAAATTTGTCACCGACCCGCCATGACCGTACATCAATATTTTGGCACTATAGAGCAATAAAATGAAAACTCGGCCCGATTCTCATATTTTCGTGTTCTATTGCCCACGCTTTTTGAGTGGGTACGGGTTCCCGGATCCGGACCGCCTAATATTTATCCGGACAATAGAAAATGATCTAAGGAACATTGGTCATTGACCATCCATGACCGTACATCAATATTTTGGCACTATAGAGCCATAAAACGAAAACTCGGCTCGATTCCCATATTTTCGTGTACTATAACCCACACTTTCTTAGTGGGCACGGGTTCCCAGATACGGACCACCTAATATTTATCCGGACAATAGAAAATTATCTAAGGAACATTGGTCACCGACCCTCCATGACCGTACATCAATATTTTGGCACTATAGATCCATAAAGTGAAAACTCGGCCCGATTCTCATATTTTCGTGTGCTATACCCATGCTTTCTGAGTGGGCACGGGCTCTCGGATCCGGACCGCCTAATATTTATTAGGAAAACAGAAAATGACCTAAGGAACATTGGTCACCGACCCTCCATGACCGTAAATCAATAATTTGTCATTATAGAGCTATAAAATGAAAATTCGGCCTGATTCCCATATTTTCGTGTGCTATAGCCCACGCTTTCTGAGTGGGCACGGGCTCCCGGATCTGGACCGCCTAACATTTATTTAGACAACAGAAAATGACCTAAGGAACATTGGTCACCGATCCGCCATACCCGTTCGTCAATATTTTGGCATTATAGAGCCATAAAACGAAAACTCGGCCCGATTCCCATATTTTCGTGTGCTATAGCCCACGCTTTCTGAGTGGGCACGGGATCCCGGATCCAGATCGTCTAATATTTATCTGGAGAATACAAAAAACCTAAGTAACATTGTTTATCGACCCACCATGACCGTTCGTCAATATTTTGGCACTATAGAGCCATAAAACAAAAATTCGGCCTGATTCCCATATTTTCGTGTACTATAGCCCACGCTTTCTGAGTGGGCACGGGCTCCCGGATCCGGACTGTCTAATATTTATCCGGACAATAGAAAATAACCTAAGGAACATTGGTCGTCGACCCACCATGACCGTTCGTCAATATTTTGGCATTATAGAGCCATAAAACGAAAACTCGGCCCGATTCCCATATTTTCGTGTGCTACAGCCCACGCTTTCTAAGTGGGCACGGGCTCCCGTATTTGGACCTCCTAATATTTATTCAGACAACAGAAAATGACCTAAGGAACATTGGTCACCGATCCGCCATACCCGTTCGTCAATATTTTGGCATTTTAGAGCGATAAAATGAAAATTTTGCCAGATTCCCATATTTTCGTGTGCTATAGCCCACACTTTCTGAGTGGGCACAGGATCCCGGATCCAGACCGTCTAATATTTATCTGGACAATAGAAAATAACCTAAGTAACATTGGTCATCGACCCACCATGACCGTTCGTCAATATTTTGGCACTATAGAGCCATAAAACAAAAATTCGGCCCGATTCCCATATTTTCGTGTTCTATAGCCCACGCTTTCTGAGTGGGCACGGGCTCCCGGATCCGGACCTTCTAATATTTATCCAGACAATAGAAAATAACCTAAGGAACATTGGTCATCGACCCACCATGACCGTTCGTCAATATTTTGGCACTATAGAGCCATAAAACGAAAGCTCGGCCCGATTCCCATATTTTCTTGTGCTACAGCCCACGCTTTCTAAGTGGGCACGGGCTCCTGGATCCGGACCGCCTAATTTTTATTCGGACAACATAAAATGACCTAAGAAACATTGATCACCGATCCGCCATACCCGTTCGTCAATATTTTGGCATTTTAGAGCGATAAAATGAAAATTTGGCCAGATTCCCATATTTTCGTGTGCTATAGCCCACGCTTTCTGAGTGGGCACGGGCTCCCGGATCCGGACCTTCTAATATTTATCCAGACAATAGAAAATAACCTAAGGAACATTGGTCATCGACCCACCATGACCGTTCGTCAATATTTTGGCACTATAGAGCCATAAAACGAAAGCTCGGCCCGATTCCCATATTTTCTTGTGCTACAGCCCACGCTTTCTAAGTGGGCACGGGCTCCTGGATCCGGACCGCCTAATTTTTATTCGGACAACATAAAATGACCTAAGAAACATTGATCACCGATCCGCCATACCCGTTCGTCAATATTTTGGCATTTTAGAGCGATAAAATGAAAATTTGGCCAGATTCCCATATTTTCGTGTGCTATAGCCCACACTTTCTGAGTGGGCACGGGATCCCGGATCCAGACCGTCTAATATTTATCTGGACAATAGAAAATAACCTAAGTAACATTGGTCATCGACCCACCATGACCGTTCGTCAATATTTTGGCACTATAGAGCCATAAAAAAAAAATTCGGCCCGATTCCCATATTTTCGTGAGCTATAGCCCACGCTTTCTGAGTGGGCACGGGCTCCCAGATCCGGACCGCCTAATATTTATTCGGACAATAGAAAATAATCTAAGGAACATTGGTCACCGACCCACCATGACCGTTCGTCAATATTTTTGCGCAATAGAGCCATAAAATGAGAACTCGGCCCGATTCTCATATTTTCGTGTACTATTGCCCACGCTTTCTGAGTGGGCACGGTCTCCCGGATCCGAACCGCCTAATTTTTATTCGGACAACAGAAAATGACCTAAGAAACATTGATCACCGATCCACCATGACCGTTCGTCCATATTGGCACTATAGAGCCATAGAACAAAAATTCGGCCCGATTCCCATATTTTCGTGAGCTATGGCCCACGCTTTCTGAGTGGGCACGGGCTCCCGGTTCCGGACCGCCTAATATTTATCCAGACAACAGAAAATAATCCAAGGAACATTGGTCACCGACCCACAATGACCGTTCATCAGAATTTAGGCACTATAGAGCCACAAAATGAAAACTCAGCCCGATTCTCATATTTTCGTGTTCGACTGCCCACGCTTTCTGAGTGGGCACGGGCTCCCGGATCTGGACCGCCTAATATTTATCTGGAAAATTTAAAATGACCTAAGTAAAATTGGTCACCGACACGCCATGACCGTACATAAATATTTTGGCACTTTAGAGCCATAAAACGAAAACTCGACCCGACTCCCATATTTTCTGAGCTATAGCCCACGCTTTCTGAGTGGGCACGGTCTCCCGGATCCGGACTGCCTAATTTTTATTCGTACAACAGAAAATGACGTAAGAAACATTGATCACCGATCCGCCATGACCGTTCGTCCATATTGGCACTATGGAGCCATAAAACGAAAATTCGACCTGATTCCTATATTTTCGTGATCTATAGCCCACGTTTTCTGAGTGGGCACAGGCTCCCAGATCCGGACCGCCTAATATTTATCCAGACAATAGAAAATAATCTAAGGAACATTGGTCACTGACCCACCATGACCGTTCGTCAATATTTTTGCACTACAGAACCATAAAATGAGAAGTCGGCCCGATTCCCATATTTTCGTGTACTATTGCCCACGCTTTCTAAGTGGGCACGGGCTCTCGGATCCGGACCGCCTAATATTTATCCAGACAATAGAAAATAATCTAAGGAACATTGGTCACTGACCCACCATGACCGTTCGTCAATATTTTTGCACTATAGAGCCATAAAACGAAAATTCGGCCCGATTCCCATTTTTTCGTGAGCTATGGCCCACGCTTTCTGAGTGGGCACGGGCTCCCGGTTCCGGACCGCCTAATATTTATCCGGACAATAGAAAATAATCTAAGGAACATTTTTCACCGACCCACCATGACCGTTCGTCAATATTTTTGCACTACAGAACTATAAATGAGAAGTCGGCCCGATTCTCATATTTTCATGTTCTACTACCCACGCTTTCTGAGTGGGCACGGGCTCCCGGATCCGGACCGCCTAATATTCATCTGGACAATTGAAAATGACCTAAGGAAATTTGGTCACCGACACGCCATGACCGTACATCAATTTTTTGGCACTATAGAGCCATAAAACAAAAATTCGACCTGATTCCCATATTTTCGTGACCTATAGCCCACGCTTTCCGAGTGGGCATAGGCTCCCAGATCCGGACCGCCTAATATTTATCCGGACAATAGAAAATAATCTAAGGAACATTGGTCACCGACCCACCATGACCGTTCGTCAATATTTTTGCACTACAGAACCATAAATGAGAAGTCGGCCCGATTCCCATATTTTCGTGTACTATTGCCCATGCTTTCTGAGTGGGAACGGGCTCCCGGATCCGGACCGCCTAATATTTATCCGGACAATATAAAATGATCTAAGGAACATTGGTCACCGAACTACCATGACCTTACATCAATATTTTGGCACTATAGAGCCATAAAACGAAAACTCGACCCGATTCCCATATTTTCGTGAGCTATAGCCCACGCTTTCTGAGTGGGCACGGTCTCCCGGATCCGGACCGTCTAATATTTATCCGGACAATAGAAAATGATCTAAGGAACATTGGTCACCGAACCACAATGACCGTTCATCAGAATTTAGGCACTATAGAGCCACAAAATGAAAACTCGGTCCGATTCTCATATTTTCGTGTTCTACTGCCCACGCTTTCTGAGTGGGCACGGGCTCCCGGATCTGGACCGCCTAATATTTATCTGGATAATTGAAAATGACCTAAGGAAAATTGGTCACCGACATGCCATGACCGTACATAAATATTTTGGCACTATAGAGCCATAAAACGAAAATTCGACCTGATTCCCATATTTTCGTGAGCTATAGCCCACGCTTTCTGAGTGGGTACAGGCTCCCAGATCTGGACCGCCTAATATTTATCCGGACAATAGAAAATAATCTAAGGAACATTGGTCACTGACCCACCATGACCGTTCGTCAATATTATTTCACTACAGAACCATAAAATGAGAAGTCGGCCCGATTCCCATATTTTCGTGTATTATTGCCCACGCTTTCTAAGTGGGCACGGGCTCCCGGATCCGGACCGCCTAATATTTCCGGACAATAGAAAATTATCTAAGGAACATTGGTCACCGAACCACCATGACCGTACATCAATATTTTGGCACTATAGAGCCATAAAATGAAAACTCGACCCGATTCCCATATTTTCGTGAGCTATAGCCCACGCTTTCTGAGTGGGCACGGTCTCCCGGATCCGGACCGCCTAATTTTTATTCGGACAACAGAAAATGACCTAAGAAACATTGATCACCGATCCGCCATGTCCGTTCGTCCATATTGGCACTATAGAGCCATAAAACGAAAATTCGGCCCGATTCCCATATTTTCTTGTGCTATCGCCCACGCTTTCTGAGTGGGCACAGGCTGTCGGATCCGGACCGCCTAATATTTATCAAGAAAATTGAAAATGACCTAAGGAAAATTGGTCACCGACACGCCATGACTGTACATAAATATATTGACACTATAGAGCCATAAAATGAAAACTCGATCCGATTACCATATTTTCGTGAGATAGCCCACGCTTTCTGAGTGGGCACGGGCTCCCAGATCCCGACCGCCTAATATTTATCCGGACAATAGAAAATAATCTAAGGAACATTGGTCACCGACCCACCATGAACGTTCGTCAATATTTTTGCACAATAGAGCCATAAAATGAGTACTCGGCCCGATTCCCATATTTTCGTGTACTATTGCCCACGCTTTCTAAGTGGGCACGGCCTCCCAGATCCGGACCGCATAATATTTATCCGGACAACAGAAAATGATCTGAGGAACATTGGTCACCGAACCTCCATGACCGTACATCAATATTTTGGCACTATAGAGCCATAAAACGAAAACTCGACCCGACTCCCATATTTTCTGAGCTATAGCCCACGCTTTCTGAGTGGGCACGGTCTCCCGGATCCGGACCGTCTAATTTTTATTCGGACAACAGAAAATGACCTAAGAAACATTGATCACTGATCCGCCATGACCGTTCGTCCATACTGGCACTATAGAGCGATAAAACAAAAATTCGGCCCGATTCCCATATTTTCGTGAGCTATGGCCCACGCTTTCTGAGTGGGCACGGGCTCCCTGTTCCGGACCGCCTAATATTTATCCGGACAATAGAAAATAATCTAAGGAACATTGGTCACCGACCCACAATGACCGTTCATCAGAATTTAGGCACTATAGAGCCACAAAATGAAAACTCGGCCCGATTCTCATATTTTCGTGTTCTACTACCCACGCTTTCTGAGTGGGCACGGGCTCCCGGATTCGGACCGCCTAATATTCATCTGGACAATTGAAAATGATCTAAGGAAAATTGGTCACCGACATGCCATGACCGTACATCAATATTTTGGCACTATAGAGCCATAAAACGAAAATCCGACCTAATTACCATATTTTCGTGAGCTATAGCCCACGCTTTCTGAGTGGGCACAGACTCCCAGATCCGGACCGCCTAATATTTATCCGGACAATAGAAAATAATCTAAGGAACATTGGTCACCGACCCACCATGACTGTTCGTCAATATTTTGCACTACAGAACCATAAAATGAAAAGTCGGCCCGATTCCCATATTTTCGTATACTATTGCCCACGCTTTCTGAGTGGGCACGGGCTCCCGGATCCGGACCGCCTAATATTTATCCGGACAATAGAAAATGATCTAAGGAACATTGGTCACCGAACCTCCATGACCGTACATCAATATTTTGGCACTATAGAGCCATAAAATGAAAACTCGACCCGATTCCCATATTTTCGTGAGCTATAGCCCACGCTTTCTGAGTGGGCACGGTCTCCCGGATCCGGACCGCCTAATTTTTATTCGGACAATAGAAAATGATCTAAGAAACATTGATCACCGCTCCGCCATGACCGTTCGTCCATATTGGCACTATAGAGCCATAAAACAAAAATTCGGCCCGATTCCCATATTTTCGTAAGCTATGGCCCACGCTTTCTGAGTGGGCACGGGCTCCCGGTTCCGGACCGCCTAAAATTTATCCGGACAATAGAAAATGACCTAAGGAACATTTGTCACCGACCCGCTATGACCGTTCGTCCATATTTTGGCACTACAGAGCCATAAAACTAAAACTCAGCCTGATTCCCATATTTTCGAGTGCTACGCTTTCTGAGTGGGCACGGTCTCCCGGATCCCGACTGTCTAATATTTATCTGGAAAATATAAAATAACCTAAGGAACATTGGTCATTGACCCACCATGACCTTTCGTCAATATTTTGGCACTATAGAGCCATAAAACTAAAATTCGGCCCGATTCCCATATTTTCGTGTGCTATAGCCCACGCTTTCTGAGTGGGCACGGGCTCCCGGATCCGGACCGTCTAATATTTATCAGGACAATAGAAAATAACCTAAGGAACATTGTTCATCGACCCACCATGACCGTTCTTCAATATTTTGGCACTATATAGCAATAAAACGAAAACTCGACTCGATTCCCATATTTTCGTGTACTATAGCCCACGCTTTCTGAGTGGGCACGGGTTCCCGGATCCGGACCACCTAATATTTATCCGGCCAATAGAAAATGATCTAAGGAACATTGGTCACCGACCCTCCATGACCGGAAATCAATAATTTGTCATTATAGAGCCATAAAACTAAAATTCGGCCCGATTCCCATATTTTCGTGTGCTATAGCCCACGCTTTCTGAGTGGGCACGGGTTCCCGGATCCGGACCACCTAATATTTATCCGGCCAATAGAAAATGATCTAAGGAACATTGGTCACCGACCCTCCATGACCGTACATCAATATTTTGGCAGTATAGATCCATAAAGTGAAAACTCGGCCCGATTCCCATATTTTCGTGTGCTATACGCACGCTTTCTGAGTGGGCACGGGCTCTCGGATCCGAACCGCCTAATATTTATCAGGACAACAGAAAATGACCTAAGGAACATTGCTCACCGACCCTCCATGACCGGAAATCAATAATTTGTCATTATAGAGCCATAAAATGAAAATTCGGCTTGATTCCCATATTTTCGTGTGCTATAGCCCACGCTTTCTGAGTGGGCACGGGCTCCCGGATCCGGACCTCCTAATATTTATTCGGACAACAGAAAATGATCTAAGGAACATTGGTCACCAATCCTCCATACCCGTTCGTCAATATTTTGGCATTTTAGAACGATAAAATGAAATTTTGGCCAGATTCCCATATTTTCGTGTGCTATAGCCCACGCTTTCTGAGTGGGCACGGGATCCCCTATCCGGACCGCCTAAAATTTATCCGGACAATAGAAAATGACCTAAGGAACATTGGTCACCGACCCGCTATGACCGTTCGTCCATATTTTGGCACTACAGAGCCATAAAACGAAAACTCAGCCAGATTCCCATATTTTCGAGTGCTACGCTTTCTGAGTGGGCACGGTCTCCTGGATCCCGACCGTCTAATATTTATCTGGACAATAGAAAATAACCTAAGGAACATTGGTCATTGACCCACCATGACCTTTTGTCAATATTTTGGCACTATAGAGCCATAAAACAAAAATTCGGCCCGATTCCCATATTTCGTGTGCTATAGCCCACGCTTTCTGAGTGGGCAAGGGCTCCCGGATCCGGACCGTCAAATATTTATCCGGACAACAGAAAATAACCTAAGGAACATTGGTCATCGACCCACCATGACCGTTCGTCAATATTTTGGCACTATAGAGCCATAAAACGAAAACTCGGCCCGATTCCCATATTTTCGTGTGCTACAGCCCACGCTTTCTAAGTGGGCACGGGCTCCCGGATCCGGACCGCCTAATTTTTATTCGGACAACAGAAAATGACCTAATAAACATTAATCACCGATCCGCCATGTCCGTTCGTCCATATTGGCACTATAGAGCCATAAAACGAAAATTCGGCCCGATTCTCATATTTTCGTGTGCTATCGCCCACGCTTTCTGAGTGGGCACAGGCTCCCGGATCCGGACCGCCTAATATTTATCTGGACAATTGAAAATGACCTAAGGAAAATTGGTCACCGACACGCCATGACCGTACATCAATATTTTGGCACTATAGAGCCATAAAATGAAAATTCGACCCTATTCCCATATTTTCATGAGCTATAGCCCACGCTTTTTGAGTGGGCACAGGCTCCCAGATCCGGACCGCCTAATATTTATCCGGACAATAGAAAATAATCTAAGGAACATTGGTCACCGACCCACCATGACCATTCATCAACATTTTTGCACTACAGAACCATAAAATGAGAAGTCGACCCGATTCCCATATTTTCGTGTACTATTGCCCACGTTTTCTGAGTGGGCACGGGCTCCCGGATCCGGACCGCCTAATATTTATCCGGACAATAGAAAATGATCTAAGGAACATTGGTCACCGAACCTCCATGACCGTACATCAATATTTTGGCACTATAGAGCCATAAAACGAAAACTCGACCCGATTCCCATATTTTCGTGAGCTATAGCCCACGCTTTCTGAGTGGGCACGGTCTCCCGGATCCGGACCGCCTAATTTTTATTCGGACAACAGAAAATGACCTAAGAAACAATTATCACCGCTCCTCCATGACCGTTCGTCCATATTGGCACTATAGAGCCATAAAACAAAAATTCGGCCCGATTCTCATATTTTCGTGAGCTATGGCCCACGCTTTCTGAGTGGGCACGGGCTCCCGGATCCGGACCGCCTAATATTTATCCGGACAATAGAAAATAATCTAAGGAACATTGGTCACCGACCCGCAATGACCGTTCATAGGAATTTAGGCACTATAGAGCCACAAAATGAAAACTCGACCTGATTTTCATATTTTCGTGTTCTACTGCCCACGCTTTCTGGGTGGGCACAGGCTCTCGGATCCGGACTGCCTAATATTTATCCGGACAATAGAAAATTATCTAAGGAACATTGGTCATTGACCATCCATGACCGTACATCAATATTTTGGCACTATAGAGCCATAAAACAAAAACTCGGCCCGATTCCCATATTTTCGTGTACCCACGCTTTCTGAGTGGGCACGGGTTCCCGGATCCGGACAACCTAATATTTATCCGGACAATAGAAAATGATCTAAGGAACATTGGTCACCGACCTGCCATGACCGTACATCAATATTTTGGCACTATAGAGCCATAAAGTGAAAACTCGGCCCGATTCCCATATTTTCGTGTGCTATACCCACGCTTTCTATGTGGGCACGGGATCTCGGATCCGGACCGTCTAATATTTATCAGGACAACAGAAAATGACCTAAGGGACATTGGTCACCGACCCTCCATGACCGTAAATCAATATTTTGTCATTATAGAGCCATAAAATGAGAATTCGGCCTGATTCCCATATTTTCTTGTGCTATAGCCCATGCTTTCTGAGTGGGCACGGGTTCCCGGATCCGGACCGCCTAATATTTATTCGGACAACAGTAAATGACCTAAGGAACATTAGTCACGATCCGCCATACCCGTTCGTCAATATTTTGGCATTTTAGAGCGATAAAATGAAAATTTGGCCAGATTCCCATATTTTCGTGTGCTATAGCCCACGCTTTCTGAGTGGGCACGGGCTCCCGGATACGGACCGTCTAATATTTATCCAGAAAATAGAAAATAACCTAAGGAACATTTTTCATCGAGCCACCATGACCATTCGTCAATATTTTGGCACTATAGAGCCATAAAACGAAAACTCGGCCCGATTCCCATATTTTCGTGTGCTATAGCCCACGCTTTCTGAATGGGCGCGGGCTCTCAGATTCGGACCGCCTAATATTTATCTGGACAATAGAAAATGACTTAATGAAAATTGGTCACCGA
>ML324169.1:0-14539 GCA_005239505.1 Nicotiana paniculata
TGACCCAGAGACCGATCAAGTTCGAGGTCGGCCAAATTTGAGACCAGGCAGGAGGGAGATTGATCAAGATAGAGGAAAGTTTACCGAGCTTAATAACGGAAAGCCAAAATATCTGCAATCGAGCGAGGATCAAGGAGAAAATCTCGGCACGTATCAAGAAGAGGCGGATTAGCTAATCATGGGATTTCTTACTGTATTTAGAATTATATCAAAGGTAGGACCTCCCTACTACATAAAGAGGGTCTAATCATTTATAAAAGGCATCATATTCATGCAATACAAAGCAATATACTACCTTTCTCTTAAGCTTTCAATACTCGTTTCTTTGTTCATATTTTCTAATAGAATATCCGTTTGGTTCGAGGGCGACCTAGCTCGAGGGCCAAAGCTGCACATCTCATTTGGTTTACTTTATTTTTCTTTACAGTCAATTTTCAATATCAATTTACGTGTTTTCTCAGTTGGTGCCAAGTGAAATCACG
This sequence comes from Nicotiana paniculata, assembly GCA_005239505.1. NCBI lineage: Eukaryota > Viridiplantae > Streptophyta > Magnoliopsida > Solanales > Solanaceae > Nicotiana > Nicotiana paniculata. The sequence goes on from ML324169.1 coordinate 483, forward strand.
TATCCTTAAAGCCACATATAAAATTCAATTGTTCTCCGTTTTTAGATTGTTTGGTGCCCACCGTACGGCTAAGGATAATAGTGATTGCGTGGTACTAACTTTCGTAACGTACACTATTTTATACTTGTTCTTTTCAGTATCTTTAATTCAAGGATCAGCATGTTGAACTCTCAAGCAGCGCCCACACACATTGACAATAGCCTTGGTTTCCACGGCAAGAAAAATAACACAGCCACCACAGGGAACGAAGTACCTTTAGTTGACCTCGATGGAGTCCCGGTTGTAGACCCAATCGACGCCAGCTCCCATATTTCCATTAATGCAAATCTGGTTGTCGACCCCGAGAATAGCGTCCGTAGAGACGTTTGATCAACCAGTCAGAACACACAGGGTGATGAGGAAGGAAAAATCAGCCTTCGAGTGATATTCGAAATGTTGCAAGCTCAACAAGCTGCAATAGCACAACTCCAAAATTAAAACCATGCACCAAGCACAGTCGAGCCCGAGTAATCGCATGAAGTTGTTCATAGGGCCGAATCGGTGTCAAGAAGACCAAACGGAATGAACCATGGACCGACCCTGCTATCATGAAAATGCTCGAGGAGCTGACAAAGCGAGTTGAATTTGGGGAGAAGAAGATTGAAGAAAATGACAAGAAGGTGGAAACCTATAACTCCAAGGTTAATCAAATTGCGGGGGCACCACCGATTTTGAAGGGTTTGGATTCGAAGAAGTTCATGCAAAATCCCTTCCCCCTGAGTGCGGCTCCTAAACCTAATCCCAAGAAGTTCCGCATGCCAGAAATTCCCAAGTATAATGGAACGGCCGACCCCAATTAAGGACAACGACCTGGAAGACGATGATATCGAGTCTGTATTATTGAAGAAATTCGGGGAGACCCTATCAAAGGGAGCGATGATATGGTACCATAATTTGCCAAGTCCATTTATTCTTTTGACATGCTCGCAGATTCCTTCATTAAAGCACACACCGGGGCCATAAAGGTCGAGACTAGGAAGTCAGACCTGTTCAAGGTAAAGCAGGAAGATAACAAGGTGCTCAGAGAGTTTGTGTCTTGATTCCAGATGGAACACATGGATCTACCTCCGGTTTCCAATAATTCAGCCGTTCAGGCCTTCACTCAAGGATTAAATGTACGAAGCTCGGTGGCTTCACAACAATTAAAGTAGAACTTGATCGAATACTCAGCTGTCATCTGGGCCGATGTACATAATCGGTATTAGTCAAAGATTAGGGTCGAAAATGACCAGTTGGGAGCTTCTTCCGGATCCATTTATCCTATCTGGACCATCGACAGAGTCAAGAGGGATATTGATCGAGAACCACGGTCAAACAGGATCGTTCTGAGCCATACAATGGAGATCAGAGGAACAACAGGCCTGGGCGCAACCTCGTCTGAGGTGATAGGAGAAATGATCGAGGTCAGAGTTCTCGAGGGATCATGAGCAAGAATGGTTTCGACAAGAATGTCGAGCCAAAAGAAGCACCACGATTGTCTGAATATAACTTCAACGTTGATGCGACATCTATCATATTAGCCATCGGGCGCATCAAAGACACTAGGTGGCCTCGACTTCTGCAGACCGATTCAGCCTAGAGAAATCCTAATCAAATATGCAAGTATCATGGAACCCATGGTCATAGAACAGAAGATTGCAGGCAGCTAAGGGAGGAGGTAGCCCGGTTGTTCAACGAGTGGCACCTTTGGAAATTCTTAAGCGATCGGGATAAGAACCACTTTAGGAACATAGATTCAAACAGACAGAACGAGCAAGAAGAGCCACAACACGTAATCCACATGATTGTTGGAGGGGTTGATATTCCTTAGGGACCCGTATAAAGTGCACCAAGGTGTCGATCACAAGGGAAAAGTGAACTCAATATTATGTACCGGAAGAGACTTTTTCTTTCAATGACGAGGATGTAGAGGGGATCTTACAACCCCATAACGACGCACTGATAATATATGTTCTTATGAATAAAACTCAAGTTAAATGTGTTTTGATTGATCGAGGTATCTCGGGCAACATCATTAGATCGAGGGTCGTAGAACATCTCGACCTACAAGATCAAGTTGTTCCTGCAGCCCGAGTACTTAACATGTAATGCCCCAAACCCGGGGAGGAGTGGCTGGCACCCGGTGCCTAACTGGACCGAGCGAACCACTCTGTAACTCATGATAGTTCGACCAAAACTAGAACATACATAGGTCGAGTTAGCTGAACTCATCCTTTTTGTAACTAACATGGTCCCACATGGCCACGACTCATAATGTACAACTATAAGTGGGCAACACTGTATCAATAAACTATGGTTCTTAAAACATGAATATATATGGGCCGTCAAGGCTTCTAACATACTGTACAAACTGATCGTCTGTCTACAAAGCCTCTAAGATTATTTAACATCAAACAGGACAGGGCACCGGCTTATCTATACGTCTATAGAAAAACTAAGATACAATGACTAATAGACTCGGCCACACTCCGAATGAGGTGGAGTCTTACCAATCCTTCGTTGAATGCAAACCTCGTCTACTATAAGGGCTCGTCAATCTGACTAACAATACCTGCAGGCATGAATGCAGCGTCCCCAACAAAAGGACGTTAGTACAAATAATGTACTGAGTATGTAAAGCAATATAATGAAATCTGAAACTGAACTGATAATATAATAACTGAAAGTAACTGGAAGTGAAAGATAATCTGAAGATATGCTCACCTGCTGATGCTGGCTCATATATAACTGCTCTGTCGTAGTAGGCTCGCTCATAGGCGCTCGGCCATACTAGGCTTTGTATCTCGACCAACTGGCCTCGCTCATAGGCGCTCGACCATAGTAGGCTCGGTATATAATGTATCATCTGATCAGAGGTTGCCCAATAGGGGCCTGCCCATCGATTATAGCTCGATGGTAATGAAAATACTGTAATACTATATATATATATATACTCTCTGCTCTTTTGACTGGAAAAAGGAAATACTCAATAAGACTCTCACTAACCAATTCAAAATACTAAGATTCAAGAAGAATGACCAGCTAGTCAAAAATACATATGAACGTAGTAAGAACCTTCTGATGAAATTTGTTGACCAATGATGTAACTCATGATATAAATAATACTATACCAACCAGTAATATACTATAATTGGATGACATACATATATAAAATTTAAATATAGAGACCCCTAGTATGCATTGATAACATTTCTGTAATATGTCACATGGGGAATCAAGAATATAGAGACCCCTAGTATGCATTGATAACATTTCTGTAATATGTCACATGGGGAATCAAGAATATAGAGACCCCTAGTATTACTATGAATAGAGTCGTTTATGAAAGCTGTGCATTTTCTCATTTCTTTTGTATCATTTGAATCACGCAAAGAAAGAAGAGATAACCTTAACATACTTGGAGTAAAGAAAAATCCGTATGATGTTCTTGGGAAAGATTGCACCGTACTTCTTTAGAACTGCAAAATTTTACGTTGCTAACAATTCTCGATGGATTTCCTTTAATTGCAAGAATCCACGTTTTTGTTGAAAACCTTAAGAATGGCTAACATTCTGTAGTGCTCCTTAGCTTATCAATTTATAGCTAATATTTCATATTGTAAGGATAGTAGATTGTAGGAGTTTGTAAGCATTTATGTTGCTAAGGTGAAGAAAGAAGTTCACATCTGAAATGATTAAGATGTTGCTAAGGTAAAGAAAGAAGCTCACATATGAAATGCAAAAGCTAAAATTGTTGTTTTTGTGTTAAGAAATTATTAAGAAATGAAGTGTCTTGGTACTACACATTATTTTGCCACCTAAGCTCATATGACTACTTAGTCATATGCATTAATAGTGGCTTATTGCCACGTTTTGGGAAGGGGGGAGGGGGGTTCGTTAGTCTTATCTGATAATTTAATTAATTAATTAAGTAATAACCCGCTACCCGATAATTAACCAATTACCCACATATAAGAATTGTTTCAAATTACTTAAAATTCTACTTATTTTTAATACACTTTATACATCATGATATCATGGTCATATGGTATCACATAAAATAAATACATACACTATTATTTTTATTAAAATATCCATGTGAAAATACATATATTTTCTCAACTTATAATTTTTCTGATCTCATATAAAGAGTAAAAATTCTCATACGCTTATTTCTTAAATGGTAAAAAGATAACCTTCTTTTCTTGTGAGAAAATAATTTCTATCTTTACAATAAAGAAAATCTCATAAGCTTTCTTATATTATGTGTATAATTTATCATATCCGAAAATAGTAATAATGGTAACTATCCAAAATTATACTTGTAAACTTTTTCTATACACTTCACTTAAAAGAAAATACTACACTTAATATAATATCTAACAGTATCAACGTTGTAAACTTATAGGGTCTCACAATAATAATGTCTTAAACCTTCTATAACCTCCTAATAAGCATAATCCCTTCGAACTCATGTGGGTTTACTACGGCACATCCTAATGCTAAGGTACGGGATGTAACATACATGGCATGTGAAACCACCAAAGGCGGGATAACTTTGCCAGTGAAGGCGACTAAGACCATCCAAGAAACAAAGTTCCATGTGATCGAGGGAGACATGAAGTACAATGCCCTGTTCAGAAGGCCATGGATCCATACCATGAGGGCAGTACCCTCGACCCGTCACCAGGTTCTGAAGTTCCTGACATCATAGGGAGTCAAAATGGTCTACGGGGAGCAACCCACCGCCAAGGAAATATTTCCAGTCAACGAAGTGATACCAATATCGGCACTCCCATCAACAAAAGGGTCGTATTCAAAGGAAAAACAGGAGGCCAAATAGATAACACAGACACCAGCATCGACCCAATCAGAGAAACAGAGGACCATTTGAAGCATTTGCAGAAAACTTTTGAAATACTGAAAAGGTACAACATGAAAGCTCAACCCAGAAAAATGTGCATTCAGGGTCGGCTCATGTAAGTTTCTCGACTTCATGGTGTCCAATCGAGGAATTGAGATCAACCCTGCTAAAATAAAAATTATCGAGGACATCACGGTAGTAGACAACTTAAAGTCCGTGCAGAGGCTAACAGGGTGCATAGCTGCCCTGGGGTGATTCATCTCGAGATCCTCAGATAAGAGTCACCAATTCTTCTTGTTACTAAAGAAGAAGAATAACTTCACGTTTACTCCAGAATGCCAATGGGCCTTGGAGGAGCTAAAACGGTACTTATCGAGCCCGCCGCTGCTTCACACGCCAAAAGCGGACGAGCACCTTTACTTGTATTTAGCAGTATCGGGAATAGCGATAAGTGGAGTCTTGATCCGAGAAGAAAAACGTACGCAATTCCCTATCTATTATGTTAGTCGGGCCTTAGGTGAGGCCGAAACCAGGTATCCACATCTAGAAAAATTGGCGCTCGCTTTAATAAGCGCCTCTAGGAAACTAAAACCATACTTTCTGTGCCATCCCATATGTGTTGTAACAACCTATCAACTTTGAAATATTTTTCACAAGCTCGAGCTTTCGAGTCGGTTGGCCAAATGGGACGTAGAAATCAGCAGGTACGATATTGAATATCGTCTCCGAACAACCATCAAGTCCCAAATCTTGGTAGACTTCGTGGCTGACTTCACGCCGGCCCTCGTACCCGAGGTTGAAAGAGAACTGTTAGTAAATTCGGGTACATCCCTAGGAATCTAGACCCTCTTTACGGACAGTGCTTCGAATGCAAAAGGGTCTGGAATTGGCATCGTGCTGAAACCATCCACAGTTAACATAGTTAGACAATCTATCAGAACTACAAAATTGACTAACAATGAGGCTGAATATGAGGCCATGATTGCAGGGCTCAAACTAGACAAAGGCCTGGGAGCGGAGGTGATCGAAGCCAAATGTGACTCCTTCATCGTTGTGAACCAGGTTAACAGGACCTTTGAAGTCCGAGAAGATCGAACACAGAGATACTTGGATAAGCTACAGGTAATTCTACAGTGGTTCAAGGAATGGACTCTGCAACATGTACCTGGAGATCAGAATAGTGAGGCCGATGCACTCGCAAACCTAGGGTCATTGGTCGAAGACAATGAACTCAATTCGGGGGCTGTCACACAACTCATGAGATCGGTGATCGAGGAAGTTCATGCCGAGATAAAATTCACAAGTTTGACCTGGATTGGAGAAACAAATACATAGAGTATTTAAAGAACGGAAAGCTCCCATCGGATCCAAAGGAGTCAAGAGCTCTACGCATAAAGGCAACACGATTCACTTTGTCTGAAGACAGAATGTTGTACTGAAGGATGTTCGATGGTCCATTAGCAAAATGTCTGGGACTGGGAGATACCGAATACGTTTTAAGGGAGGTCTACGAGGGCACTTGCGAAAATCATTCTGGTGCCGATTCATTGGTCCACAAAGTGATCAGAGTCGGATACTATTGTATCGACATGGAAAAAGATGCAAAGGAGTTTGTTCAAAAATGCGACAAGTGCCAAAGGCATGCACCAATGATTCGTCAACCTAGGGAACTGCTTCACTCGGTCTTGTACCCATGGGCGTTCATGAAGTGAGGAATGGACATCTTTGTCCCTCTTCCATCGGCCCTAGATAAGGCTCAATTTATTTTATTTATTGATTCTTTCTCTAAGTGGGTTGAAGTACATGTTTTCGAGAAAGATAGGGAAAAGGAAGTCATAGACTTTATTTGGGACCACATTATATGTCGATTCAGGATGCCCTCCGATATTGTGTGTGATAATGGAAAGTAGTTCATCGGCAACAAGGTGACTAAATTTCTCGAGGATCACAAGATCAAAAGGATCATATCAACACCTTATCATCCCAGTGGGAACGGAAAAGACGAATCTACCAACAAAACCATCATCCAAAATCCTAAGAAGAGACTGGTCGACGCCAAAGCGAAATGGAAAGAAATCCTACGTGAGGTTATTTTGGCATACCGCACAACATAAAAGTCTAGTATCGGAGCTACCCCATTCTCATTAGTTTAGGGTGCCGAGTATCTAATATTGGTCGAGGTCGCAGAACCTAGCATCACGCTCGGATATGCAACAGAATAATCAAATAACGAAGTCATAAATACGAGCCTAGAATTTTTGGATGAAAAATGTGAATCCACCCTCGTTCGATTGGCCGCCCAAAAATAGAATATCGGGAGATACTAAAATTGAAGAGACAATCTTCGACATTTTAATGTCGGGGACTTGCTGCTAAGGAAAGTCACCCTCAACACTCGAACGAACGAAGGGAAATTGGGCCAAAACTGGGAAGGATCGTACCAGATTCTCAAAGTCTCCGGAAAAGGATCCTACAAGCTCGGAACGATGAATGGGGAATAACTAACGAGCAATTGGAATGTATCTCACCTAAAACGATATTACTTCTAAGGTACAACCCTTTTCTATTTCTTTTTTTTTAAACTAACACTTGCAGGTGGTCAACAAGAAACAACGATGGATTTATCGACATGAAGTCTTTAGGTCTGAAAGCACGCGTTGCACTCTGTTTTCCTTAGGCCAGTTTTGTCCCAAATAGGTTTTCCAGATAGGTTTTTAATGAGACAACAATGGATCATGCTAACTTGGAATCAAAGGCCGATTATGAATTGGTATCAAAAACTATGTTTACAGTATTCGAGATTTATCTACAATCAACCTTGAATACTGGAGGGGGGATTACCCTTGGATACCAAATTGTTTTAGCAAGGAAATTATTTCGAAATGGAAGGGTCTCGATAGGTAGGATTTACTGTAAGGGCCAAATGGTCAAAACAAACCGTGAACACGTAGATTGCCTGAGCTCTGACATAAAATATGTACGCATGTATGACTATATTTGACAAGAATAGAGAAGTACTTTTCTTGCAACTATCTTATGTCTTGGAAAACTTTCCACTTTACAATCCCACACTTTGATCTTTTAAGAAAATGGTCTCGAGTTCCAATTATAATAAAAGTTCGGATGGTCACTCCCTCACTCGGGGACTGTCGTCCGAAAACTAACTTTGAAATAGATCTAGTTATCAAAATATCGAGGATGTAAGACCTATCAGGCAACCCCCAAATTTTAAAGGCCACGACCATACCCACTCGGGGACTGTTATTTGAAGCAATCTCACTGGGCTACACCCGAACTAAAAGGCTACATTCAATTTAACACGGTTCGTAGACGTCCGAAACCCGTAACAAAAATAGGCCTTCGGAAAAGAAAAAAATCTTTCACAACTAGTTCTAAAGACTACCCCCAGCAGAATCTTAAACTTTAGATATTTTCGGGAGAAAAATTCGGTAACTCTGAACCCCGATAACGCTTTAACCCAAAAAGGAAATAAAGTCAAGGTTTTGTTCGAACCCTCAAACACAACCTTATTATTTCATGTGAAGGCATCCCAACCTTTGTAAATACGAAGGAAAAAAATTTGAGAGCTGAAAAGGATAGAAAGCCTTACATATATAAACAATCTTTTAACAAAGGCAAGATCGGCCAAATACAAAATTTACAACAGCCAAAATGGCCTCGAAAAGGACAAAAAAGAAAGCAAAAATACAAAGGCCGAAGGGCTGCTTTTACTTCGAGTTCGAGCGATCATTTTCACTCGACTAGAAAGCTTAAAGACTACCTTATTTTGCGTTCAAGCAAGTCCTCACTCGACCATAAATCCTAAAGGCTACCTTAATTCGAGTTCGAACATTCGCTCAAGGATTACTGATAAAAAATGATCGATGGCAGTACTTACTATTGGTCCTTACCATCTGAACCTTGGACATTCGTGTACAACTTCATAATTTATGCTAAGGCGCTCTGACCTTTATATAAAACAACGAAAAGACAACAGACTCAGAAGCCATGGAAAGGAAAAAGTTTTATATATTCATCAAAACCTTTTACAAGGATAACACGACCCGATATAAGTTCTTTACAAAGATCGAAGCGGCCTCAACAGATATACAAAAATTATTTGTAAACCTAAGTGGCCTGGTCATCTTCAGAAGTGGAATCTTCACCCTCAGGATTCTTCTCCACTTTCGGATTCACTTAAGCTTTCATATTTATCATCATCATCGGGATAAGCTAATTTCCTAACATCAGCTTCGAGCTCCTTAGCATTCTCGATCTCGGTTGTGAAGTCAAAGGCCCGAGCATGGATTTCCTCAAAGGTATCCCTTCGAGATTGACATTTGGCATGCTCGACGACCCCCTTTGCTCGAACCTGAGCGACCTTAGAAACCTTCTTTGCTCAAATCCGAGAAGCTTCGGCATCAACCCGGTAAACAACCATCACTACTCAACATCATCTTAGTTGCCTTAACCTCCGATTTGGCCGCTTCAAGCTCCGTGACAAGGTTCTCCCGAATAGAAACTGCTGAACCCAACTGGGATTGGAGCTCCTCGATTTTATTGGTTTGCACCAGGATTTTATCTTTCATATTTCTCAGCTGGATTTCAGCCACGGCCAGCTGGGCCCGGGCAGTCTCATTTTTTGAGTCCAGGCGATCCATATTCTTCTTCCATTCTTCGGCCTCAGTTTTTGATGCATCTACTTCTTCACGGAGTTGCCCGATCATGTCAAGCTTTTGTTGGACCTGCGGGTTCAAACTATTAGCCACCACGCCCGAGTCACCATCACTAACTTCAAAGATTCTTCTTACCTGCCCGACCAGTTCGACGTGTTCTTTTTGATCCATGTCTAGCTCAGCCCGGAGGCCTTTAGCTTCCCTTTATCTTTGCTCACGGAGAATCTTGAAGGAATCCTTTTCCTCAGTAAGCCATCGGATCTCGGCCTCGCACCAGCTCGACTCCCCTCAAAATCGGAAAAAGGCTTCGTGATGAAGCACTGAAGCCTACAAGCACAAAAGATGAGGTTGTATAAAAAAAAGCACAAGTACAAAGAATTGACATCGTCAAGGAAATCTGGGATAACCTGATTTAGCGCCTATTGAGATTCGTTGAAAAGACAGGGTGCTTCCACTTCATCCATTTTAGCTTGGTCTTCTTCTGTTACCAAGCATCCCTTACGGGGGCAGAAAGGATTCGAGCATCCTCTGGAACCAAAATGATGACCAATCGCTTTCAGCCAGAGTCTATGCTTGGGGTCGGGAATTGGTCGATCAACTTAGGACCCGAATAATTTGCACTCGTTCCCGAACTTTTCCTCGGCACCTCTAAATCACCTAAGCTGGAGACATCCTCCACCTCGACAAAATAGCCACGGAAAGGATCTTACGCTCCATGGACCCCTTCACTGTGGCAAGTCTCCAGCTCTTGAGAATCCATGATCATTGACTCAGTGAACAAAGGAAACGAGGGTGAATCTCTGACATCTATCACCCCAAGTAAATCTTTTTGAGCACCACCTTCATCTCTGGGGGCCTCGAGCATGGTTTTTACACCAGCATCAACCGCCTCCTGAATAACCTCCTCACCTCGAGGCGAAGCGTCTTCAACTCTTTCTGGCTCGAGAATTTCGGCCGAGGCTTCCTTCCCGAGCTCATCAAGTCGAGGCAGAGCAGTTTCAGCTTCCACCGACTCAGGGATTCCTTGAACATCGACACCAGCCTGCACTCGATCCATCAGCCCAGTTTTTTTTTTTTCTTCGGACTCATCCTTTAGCCGAGGGAATGAGACCAAAGATAGGGGATGATATTTCCCTTGGTTTTACGGGCTTGCTTCTTTTTGGGATTCTTTTCATCCGATTTTGTGGAACTCGGAGTTCCTCTTCCTCTCTTTTATCTGCTTAGAAACGGATGGTTGGGGAAGGATTTCTTCATCACCATATGGGGGCCTCATTGCCACGTCCTTCTCGAGACCTACAAAAGAATGATGAGTAAGATTGGGGAGAAATCGTTGAGTCACAAAGGAAGATTTACCATGGCTACGGGTCTCCTATCGACCTTTCAACAAATCACGCCATGCGCGCTCAGCATGTTTCTTCTACGACACTAGGCCCCTGATCCAATCCTCGTGTTGGGGAACCGCACCCGACATCTAGGCAACAGCTACATAAAAAACACTGATTAGAAAATGAGAAACACGAAGACAATAAACAAAAATTAAGGGCGAAGTTATACTTACGATTCATATTCCATTTCTCAGAAAATTGCATACTCTCGGCCGGGATCAATTCTGAGGTCTCACTTGAAAAAATTGGCCTATCCATCCCCGGTCTTTATCCTCATCTATAATCGAGAAAGATGCCATGGTGGCTCATCGAGTAAGCTTTATTAGTCCCCCTCGATAGAGTCGGGGACTGTACATGCGTATGAGGTGGTCGAGGGTGAAGGGACACCCGTCGATTCTACTCACAAGAAGCGAATTCATATCACTATCGTACAAAAAGAGGGGTGAATTTGACCGAAGGTCACCTCGTACTTCTTGCAGAAATCTATGATAATCGGATCTAAGGGACCCAACGTGAAGGGATAAGTGTAAACACTAAAGAATCCTTTCACGTGGGTGGTGATTTATTTTTTGGGAGCAGGCACCACCACATATTTTTTATCCTAGTTGCAATATTTTTAACCTGGGAGAGGAGGTTATTGGGAATCAATCAAGTATACCTCGATACCGGCTCGCATCGACCCTGTGCTGAGGAAGTCTTTTCAACCTTAACGTTAGAAGCGATGACACACTCTCCGGGAAAGAACTCTTCAGGGCGTGGCTCTGCCGTTGGTTCCTTGCCGACTATCCGTGACGATGAAGTAGTTTCGTTTTGTGGAATGGTTGTTCAAGTATTAGCCATTTTACTTTTATGAATGAAGAAGAATTGAAACTAAAATAGCACTTGGTATTTTGTGATGAGACATGCGAAGAAACACCAAGATCTGAAAGAGCAAAGCTATGAGCGAAGTGAAGGATTAAAATATAAGAGTGAAAAATATTTGAAAATAAAGTTTGGGAAAAATAAGAAAGATATATTTATAGGTTTAAATGATGGTTCAGAACCGGTAGTGGCCGACAACAACTGACATGCACTTAATGCCTCGATACCCGAACCGATAGGACGTTTCAGTATCCACTTGTCGCTGACACCATGGTCGTTTTCGTCACTTACATAATGACCCGTAGAGATGGGATTAGAAAAGTTCATATTGTTTCACGTCGTCTTCTCTCTGAGAAACGAGGGGACTATCACTATATGGTCAAAATCAGGCTTGTCCTGGAACGAGGCAGGCCAAGTGTAACGACCCGGCTGGCCATTTTGGGAATTTAAGTTTCGTTCGGTGGCATAAGGTCTTGAACAACTTCATATTTGTATCGACTTACATGCATGGTTGAATTCAGTTACCGAATAATTTGGTGTCGAATCGGGAAAAGGATTCAAGTTTTGGAAGCTTAAGCGATAATAGTTGACCGAAATTTGACTTTCGTGTAAACGGATCCAAAATGGGCTATGGATGATTTCAACAACTTCTTACGGTTATTTTGGACTTAGGTGTGCGTACATATTTGGATTTGGAGGTCCGTAGGGTGATTTGAAGCATTTCAGCGAAAGTTGGAAAAGTCGAAGTTTAGAAGGTGGAAAGATTTGACCAATAGGTGACTTTGGTGATATCAGGGTTGGAATGCGATTTTGAGAGTTGGAACAGATCTGTTATGTCATTTGGGACTTGCCTGCAAAATTTGACGTCATTTTGGGTTGGTTTGATAGGTTTCAGCACGAGTGTTTGAAGTTGGAAGATTTGAAAGTTCATAAGTTTGACTCTTGGTGCGATTTTTATTTTCGACGTTGTTTGATGTGATTTGAGACTCCGAGCGAGTATTGTGTTAGGTTATATAACTTGTTCGTGTGTTTAGACGGGGTCCGGGGGCCTCGGGTGTGTTTCAGATAAGCTACGAGCCAATTCCTTTTATTTTTGAATTGTTGGTTCTAGTGTCTGATGTCTTTCTTCGCGATCGCGAAGTGCCTTTCGCGTTCGCGTAGTGTCTGCTGAACTACCTCATAATNATCGCGAAGTGCCTTTCGCGTTCGCGTAGTGTCTGCTGAACTACCTCATAAATCTACTTCGTATTCGCGTTCAACCTCTCGCTTTCATGAAGGTTTTCCTTTCCCTTCGTCGCGTTCGCGTTTAGTCACCCGTGTTCTCGAAGCACTTCCTGGCATCCTCACTTTCCTTCTTCGCGTTCACATATATCCTTCCGTGTTCACGTAGATCCTCGTTCCCTCTTCTTCGCGTTCGTGTTCACAAAAGGTTTTCCTGGCAACCTTAATTTTCTTCTTTGCGAACCCTTTCTCCACGTTCGCGATGCATATAGACCTGGGCAGAATATAAACTCTTTAAATCGAGGGTTAGGCCATTTTCATCATATTTTGACTTGTAGAGCTCGGTTTTGAGCGATTCTTTGTGGGGTTTTCAAGAAAATCGATTAGGTAAGTGTGAATTAATATATTCCATGATTTTATCTTTATTTTTATAATTTAATTTGTGTTTTGAGTTGCTGAAAATGGTGGTTAATGGAGAAAATATTCAAAATGAAAAATCATGATTTGAGAGACGAAATGGTATCAGAATTTTATAATTTTAGTATGGTTGAACTCGTATCAGAATGGGTGTTCGGGTTTTGTGAAATTTTTCAAGTTCCGAGGTGGGGCCCCGGGTGTCGACTTTTAGGTTGATTTTTCGATTTTGATAAAGATTGAGTCTTTATAATCCAGAATAGTTTCTTATGAGTTTTATTTGTGCTTTCAAGCTATTTTGGTTAGATTTGAGCCGCCTGAAGGTCTTTTCACCCGAGAAGTTCATCTTAGAGTAACGGTTTGTCTTCTTTGAGGTAAGTATCTTGCCTAACCTTCTGTAGGGAACTACCCCTTAGGATTTGAGTCTTCAATACTAATTGTAGTTCGTGTACGCGAGGTGACGAGTTCTGCTCGGACTTATTTGTGGAAATGGGCCTTTTAGGTTCCCAGGTCCTTGTATTCATTGAATATGCAATTGTTCTTGTTATGATTACCTTCCTAATTACTAGTCTCACCTCTACCTGCTTAAGTAAAATCAATTACTTCATGATCCACTCT
>ML324170.1:638-19919 GCA_005239505.1 Nicotiana paniculata
ATCTAATTGGAAAAACTCCATTATTACCCGTATGGGGTAGTGAAAAAGGAGGTGTGACACACACGATCAATATACACGGTCCAAAATAATAATATTTCCCACCGGCATAGATACATGAATAGATGAGACTAAGGACTTATGGGCATATCCAGATAACGAGCAAAATATGATGATATATACGAATAAGCGGGACCAAGGTCAAATAATGCAGAAGCATCTCTGTGGTATACTGAGACAATACCTATGATCACTGTGTCTGAAGCAACAACATCTAGTATGGCAGGAGGAGCATAGAATCGGTCCTGGTGACCACCTGATCGGCCTCCCTCTCTAGGGCGACCCTTAGCTGTTTGAGACTCACCCCGAGCTGGCTGGGCGGGTGGTAAAATAACTGGTTTAGAAGTCATAGTCTAACTCCTCTGATTAGCTAGCCCTCCCGAAACGTGGGGGCAATGTCTCTTTATGCGACCTAAATCTCCACACTCAAAACAACCCTTCTCGGATAAGGCAAAAAATACTATGGCGGACCCCGAGAACCAGAATAACTATAGAAGAACCTGGTATAGATGAACCCCGAACTAATGGTGCACGAGATGAACTCTGAGCTGGAAGATCACTGAGAGATGACTGAACCGGATGGGCACTGTATGAACTATAACTAGATGAAGCACCACTGTGAACTAGACGAGCCATCTGAGCAGGCCTATAAGGACGGGCCCTACTGTGGTAAGACTGTCCCCCAGAAGGAACACCACTAGGACCACCCAAACCTCTTGGCCTCCCTCTCCTCACGCTCCTGACTACTGACCATCTCTATCTACTGAGTAATATCAAACACCTCGTCAAAAGTAGCACCAAATACCCTCTCCCCAGTTATCAACAACCACAACTAATATGTGAGGCCATCAATGAACCTCATAATCCTCTCCCTATCCGTGGGAACCAACCAAACTGCATGACCAGCCAACTCGGAAAACCTCATCTCGTATTGGGTCACAGACATGCCATCCTGACATAGCTTCTCAAACTGTCTATGCAACTCCTCCCTGAGAGACTGTGGCACAAACTTCTCCAAGAAGAGAACGAAGAACTCACGCCATGTAAGTGGTGCTTCATAGACCGGCCTGCGCCTCTCATAAGCCTTCCACCATCTGAAGGCATCCTCAGTAAACTGAAAAGTAGTGAATGAGACCCCACTAGTTTCCAGAATACATGTCGTGCGAAGAATCCGCTGGCACCAATCCAAAAAGTCATGGGCATTCTTGGAATCAGCCCCACTGAATGATGGAGGCTGGAGTCTCCCAAATCTCTAGTATCCTCTGCTCGTCATCAATTATAGTGGGACCCACCTGGGCCTGAGCAACTGCAACCGGCTGAGCTGGTAGTACCCTCGGTGTCTGAAGTCCCTGCATCACCTGCTTCGGTTTACTGGCAGCGGGAGTCTAGTACCTTCCCCAGCCTGAGAAGTGGCTTCCGCGGCTGGAACAGAAACCGCCTGAGCAAGGCTGGTGCACACAGTCAAAATCTGAGCCAAAGCCTCCTAAAGGCCTAGAATCATAATGGGCACAACTGATGACTGAGCTAGCCCCGCTGTCTCAACTGTATCTGGTACCTGCTCCTGAGCAGGAGAAACTAGTGGATCTGAACGTGTTGTTCTAGCCACTATACGAGCTGCACCTCTGCCTCTACTGCGACCCCTACCGTTATCCTAGCCTCTCGTGGCCCTAGCTGGTGGTACTGGTGGTTGTCCATACTAACTGGTAGCATGTGTCCCCACCATAAGTGAGAGAATAGAACAACAGAAGTTTAGTGACCGGAGTGTCATTGAGTACATAAGAATCTACATAAAGACATAGTCTGGTACACTGTCAAGAAAGTAAGGACTGAATAATAAATAGAAAGATAAGGGAGGAGAATCAAGGTCTACGAACGACAAGCAGCTACCTTGATGATCTCCAAGGATCTAGACTTTGCAAATAAGCAACCGTCATGAACAGAAGCACCTGGATCTGCTCACGAGGTGCAGGGTGTAGCATGAGTACAACCAACTCAGTAAGTAACAAGACTAACTATTGGACTGAAAGCAGTGACGAGTTCAGCAAGTACAACTCAATATAGAATTGACAGTACAAAAATGTAGGCATGTTTTCTAGTTCAATATATAAAACTCAATTCAAGTAAAATAGATCAACTCTAAATGATATAAGGGATATGACATTTATATATCTACATGCCATTGTACATACTGTATGTGGTACACTACAACGGAAGCCTCGCATACTCAAACTCTTGAAGTACTCAATAAATCGGTACAGTACGGGTTAAGTCTAGCTTAGGGAAGATTCATCCCTCAATATAAATGTATAGGGAAACTCCATGCCCAATGAACTTCATCCCAAATGTGAATATATAGGGCAACTCCATGCTCAGGGAAATACATCCCAATTTAATATCCACTGCGCTCAAAGTGGGGGTGCAGACTCTGAAGGGTCCTTCAGTCCAAGCGTTAAAATAATCCAGATACAAGCATAAATAAATAAAAACATGCTGCAACGTGCAACCCGATCCCATAATTATCACTCACAATCAGGACCTCAGTCTCATTCAGTCATCAATCGCTCCAGTCTCGGGGGCACACAATGTAATGAAACTATCCCAAAATGATGATATGATGTATAAATAAATAACAAAAGAGATTGAGATATGATATGCAATGCGTGAATATGAACGAGTACGAAACTAAAATTTAAACATACAATTCGACAACAGAAATGACCTCAATGGGTCCCAATAATACCAGCCTTTTCCTAAGCATGATTTCTAACATGAGTCACAACTCAGTCTCTCTAACACATGGAAATACAAGGTTATTGACTACACAGCTCTACGGAATCGACTGAGTCTCCATTTCTACGGTGCACGTGTCACGACCCAAAATCCAACTAGTCGTGATGGCACCTAACTCAACCTGCTAGGTAAGTCAATTAACAATTATCCAATCTCAGTGAAATTAATAAAACAGTTAAATAGAAAAGTTAACTAAATCTTATACATCCCCCAAGGACTAGTAGTACAAATCACGAGCTTCTAAGATTAGAATTTACAAAGCTGGTATGAAATTAATACATTATCTGTTCCAAAAAGTACATAAACAGATTTATATATTCTAAGGCTACCATGGACAAGAGGCAGCTACAACCGGAACGCGGGTATATCTTCAAATCCATCTCTCATCAATCTCAACAACGTTAGCAACCAACATCTGCACGCAAGGTGCAGAAGTATAGTATGAGTACAACCGACCCCAGGAACTCAATAAGTAACAAACCTAACTTTAGGTTGAAAGTAGTGACAAGCTAGAACAAAGGTCGGGTCCAACACCAATATCCAACAACAATTCATAACAATGTAAAGAAAGTAATAAAAGAAGTAATTCAGAGATGAAATGCTTAGGCTATTCATAGTTTCCTGAAAAATAGATCCACTTTTCAAGTATATCAGTGAATACTCAAATCCTTTACTGAAATCGTCAAAAATATAAGTAAATTTGAAAACAGTAATTTTTACCAAAAATACTTTCAACAATAAATAGAATGTTCCATTTTTCTTTCCAGGTAGCCATTGTAACATATATCACTATACTCATATGTCAATACATGTGAGAAGTCACGAATGACGTGATACCGTACAGACTGAGGAATAAATGCATCTATATGCATGTATGTCAAGTGTGCATATCAAATTGTGATGCAACTTAGTGACAAAACCACATGCATACTCTGAGAGTATCAATCACTCAATCCTCCCAGTCACTCGGTCCTCACAGTCATTTAGTCCTTCCAATCACTCGCCACTCAGCACTCGCACTCAGTAGGTACCTGCGCTCACTGGAGGTGTGTACAGCTCCGGAGGGGATCCTTCATCCCAAGCGCTATATCAAGCCAATTATGGCATAAAAATAAATGAAACATGCTATGACATGAAACTCGATACCATAAATATTCTCACAGTCTGGACCTCGGCCTCACTCAGTCATCAATATCTCCAGTCTCTCGGGCTCTCAATGTCATTAACTATCAGCCCAAAAATAATGATGTGATGTATCAATAAATAGCAATAGAGACTAAGATATGATATGCATATGAATGAGTATTACTGAGTATGTAATGCAATGAAAGCAGATATTTCAACAGTATAAATGACCTCTATGGGTTCCAATAGGATAAACATGTAGCCTAGACATGGTTTCTAACATGGCTCACTGCTCAATAGCTCAAGAACATAGAATTTTCATGGTTACAAGTATGATCGGGTAACTACACAGTACCCCAGAAATAACGGAATTACAATTCACACGGTGCATGCCTATACGCCCCTCACCTAGTATGTGTGTTACCTCAATACCAATCACATATCATGTAATTCGGGGTTTCATACCCTCAGCACCAAGTTTAGAAGTGTTACTTACCTCGAACAAGAAAATCCCAATACCGAGCAAGCAGAGCGATGCTCCAAGAATGCCATTTTGCACGTACCGACCTCTAAACAACTCGAAACTAGCCAAAAGAAACTCAAATACATCAAATATAGCCCAAGGAAACAATTCCAAATGATAAAGATTGAATCCTTAATCAAAACCCAAAATCGGCCAAAAGTTGCACCCGGGCCCGCGCTTAAGAACTCGACAAAACTTACAAAATCTGACAACCCATTCAATTACGAGTCCAACCATTCTACTCAAAATCGGTATTCAAAACTAAAATATTTCACATTATGAAACTAGTCTAAAACCCCCAATTTCTCTTTAAAATTCATCAACCAATAGCCAAAAACGAAGATAGCTTCATAGAATAATATCAAAACGAAGTGCAGAACATTTACCCCAATCTTTGTAATGAAATTTCACCAAAAATTGCCTCAATATAAGCTTGGAAATGTTAAAATGAAGCAAAAATCGCGAACCCTTGTATTTATAATTCTGCCCAGCACTTTCGCATCTGCGACACATTAGCCGCTTCTGCGGCGTTGCTTTTGCGACCAAAATCATGCTTCTACGGAGAAGCACTGAAGTGATGCCTTCACACCTACGGTAAAATGCCCGCATCTGCGCACACGCAGGTGCGAGTCCAAACTGCTCTTCTGTGCTCAATGGCGCAGATGCGAAAAAATCTCTGCTTATGCGGACACCTACTTCCAGCAGTACTTCCGCTTCTGCGACTCCTTTGTCACTTCTGTGACCACCGCACCTGCGCCAAACTAGCCGCAGGTGCGGTCACACCAGAACCAACAGCAACTAGCAATAACAACATGAAGAAAAATGATCTGAAATCAATTCAAAACACTCCCGAGCCCCTCGGGACCCCGTCCAAACATACCAACAAGTCCCATAATATAACACGGACCTACTCGAGGCCTCAAAACACATATAACAACTTCGAAACAACGAATCGCACCTCAAATCAAAATCTATGAACTTTAACTTCCAAAACTCGCGCCAAAACATATCAAATTATCTCGAAATGAACCCAAATTTTGCACATAAGTCCCAAATAACATAACGATGCTATCCTAATTTCCGGAACTACTCATGCCCGCAAGCTACCGAGAGAAGTCCAAATGCTCAAAACGACAGGTCGGATCGTCACATCCTCCCCCACTTAAACATGCGTTCATCCTAGAACGTGCCTAAAGTTGTTCCAAATCCACCAAACCACCATGTAACCTTAACATGCACATACCCGGGGGTGATCCCACTTCACCCTATTCCATATAGGACCGACAACACAGTATAATTGAAGATCATTACTTCAACCTTGGCCCGTAAACACAGAATCCAATTTCCAACATCTAGAATTTCTTATAAGATCTGAATCTTGCATCCTACACACTGTATAAGTCTGAACAAGCTATACCAAGCCTCAACCATAACCCAAGATGCAATCGCGTGATATAACACATAACTCATATACTCGCAGCAATGATTTCTAATCACAGTAGCTGCTCATAACAACCCTATACCGGTAATAAACCTCATATCAAACAAAACATCATTCTAAGACCTTCGTACTCTGTCGATGATGAAAGAAACACATAGAAACTCATAACTACTTATCAGATCAACAAGTCATGGAGCTCCCTCTCCTTCGACAAGAACTATAGCCAATTTCTAAGATGACTTCCGATATTATCCTTCCAAATATACCGCAATTAATTCAGATAGAACCCATCCTATATCTGACGACTTTATCTTATCAAATACCAACTACTCTACTGACATGAAACACTAATACTACCCAGAGCCACAAACCGTGAAATCCATGCACCAATACGCAATAATTCAAATGTACTCAAATATGGAAAATGACTCAAATGAGAGAACCGTCCCGCAAGCTCAACAAATACTTCCACAACGCAAAGCTAAAATCCCATCACACACCGTAGAATCATAACACACGAATCTAACACAAAATATTGTATTTCAACCTAACTCCGTTGCAATGCATGACCTAATCCAAACACTAGTCTGTATGAAATACCTCAGCCACTATACTCAAAATCAGTAACAACGCGCAATTCGACCTCAAGTACCCCAAGTGCATGACCATAACCACGGAGGAACCAACAACACAATACCACAGATCGGAAAGAAAATCACCCAAGGCAGGCAGTCGTGCATCAGCGAAATACCCATCTTGCTTAAATTCTGCTATAAGGCCCCAACAGAACCGCACTATGTGTGAATATAACCAACAAATCACAACCCCTCGTAACATAGAAGAGTAACTCACAGAACATGAATAAGCTCAACACCAACCGAATGGCACATTCCTTAACCGTAGTAGTACGGAGTCAACTAACAACCCGATGTAGAATACACATCCTCATTGGCCTACCAACGGGCCCCGAATCAACTCTGGTCATCCACAAATAGATAAATAACCATCTAAAGGTCCACAATGACTGAATCATAACACTTACTATCATTTGTCTAGCTCTAGCCACAACTTCAGCCACAACCACCAAACAATCTACTTCTAAGAACTCCCAGTCTCCAAATCCATAGAACACACGAATCACCATATATGATCCCAACTCCACTGCCCGAATGTCTAACACGTCTCTCATCCACGATCATCCCATGAGTAATACTTCTATAATTCTTCCGTGCTAGATAGCACAAATTCGAATATCAACAGTCGATCAACCAGGAGAGTGACGCAGTACCATTGAAGTATCCATAAATCAAAACACAGTGCCCCTTTTCAAATGTACACTCTCATCAGGAAATTCCAAATAGTAATATCATATACCTAGTCATATGAAACGGTCCATGTTGCCTAAGAATTTTATGTCATTCCCCTCAAAACTGAACTGTGACCTTGCTCATGCAAACCTCAAACCCACACAACACACCGCATATACAATACCATCATATGAAAAGTACGATAACCTCATAATCCACTCCGAGTCACAAGCAACTACACACTCAATTAGCCAAGAACCATGCATTTGATCTCATCCCGGAGAACATCACTATATGCCACATGTTCGTCACGCCAGTAGGAAATATACATCTCAAAACCGTGGTAAAAATCGTTGAGAACACTTTGAAACCCATCTGCACATGACCATGTCATCAAAACTGAATCTCTCTAACTCCTCCAAGCTACGCAGGTTTCCAAAATCCAAGAGAATTGCCACAAAACACCTACAGAGACTCACCACATCATAAGTACCCAAAGAACCAATCATATCCCTTAATGTGCTGATCCAACTTACTACCAAGTTTTCCTATTTCTCTGAGTCCCTTCCAAATTGCCTTCAAATTGATACTTCTCCTTGCTAAAACACCACGATACTTAACCAAAATTCACCCTACGAACTCTAGCATAAAACCACCCCGTCCTAAGGCCCATAAGCTGTTGAATTCTCTCTCCAGCACCCCAAAAGTACCACAACCAAGATACCTACTCTGAAGAGACCTTTTGCTAATCTTAAGTTGTTTCCTTCACCTTCTTAATGATCAAATGTAGAATCCATAACGATATATAAATGCCACAAGTCTCGACACCATTCAATGTAAATCTCAATTTCTAGCCATATACAAATCCTAAAAATTCCTAATTGCTACATATAAATCTTGAATCCATTAGAACCATTCTCGAGAGTCATCCACTCTACTCCAATCTCAATTCTATCGACTAAATGGACTGACGACTTGTGCCCCATTAGCACACCAACACCCTAAGAAGTAATCCCACCTGAACGCGGTCAAGAAAATTCCTACTCCATGCACACCACATTCTTCACGAATAACCACTCAATGTATCCATGCTTTCCATATACCCATAGAGTGTAAACAACTCGTATCCTGAAATTTCCTTACTCGATTCATCCTCGATCTCAACCTCTGCAAATCATAACTGATTCACCATTGTACCTCAAGCCGAAACCAATTTCAACACATAATCGTACAATCCACTTTTCGATAGCAGACTCCCCCACTTGGCCCAAATCCATAGATCAAAACACACCATAACTCACAATTCCCATACTCTATTATTTCCATAATACTGCAGTGAGGTTCAACTAAATCATTCATAAGCTCCTGTAACACAAACCATCTAATACTTCAAATTATCTGCAAATCTCGCATTCACCCTTGTAACAGTCAGTCCAACTCCCACAAGCGGTCCAAACTCAAATTGCAACACATATAATTCGCTGGTAAAAGGAGAACTCTCTACAAAAACAACATAGGGATCACGCAACCTCAGGACACCCCGCAGGAGATAACCTACCTGCTTTGCCTCAAACTGACCTCTTATACCCTTCCACAATCATAACTATTATGAATCATTTAATCTTCTTGAGTCTGAACTCATAACATGACATGAAAATCTACTTCATTCCACAACTAAACAACATGAAAAATACTTCAACACGGTCATAACTCGAGACTATACATCAACTTAAGAGAGAAATCAAGCACCCAATAGTCCTTTATATATCTCAAACAAACTCTTCTCGTCACATTCAAACAATCCGAATACTTCCCTCTGTCACGCCATACTCCTTATATAGCCATCCAACCACCCATCGAGCCACAAATTCCACTCATAGGAATACTACCAGACGTATATGTCTAAAAGCACGTGCTGGCACAAAAATCTCCGTGCTCAAGCTATAGTCAAATCCCAGCCTCAAGTCCTCTAGACTGGCCCATCATCACCACACTGAAATCACATCTCGCACCTCATCCATGGAATCACAAGCCGTCAATGCACAACTAATACCGAGAGCCCACATGCGCATAAGAATACGTGGAAGGAATTCAAAGAGTTACACTTCAAGCTGAATCAATGCCACACGATAAGGAAAGAAAGATGGGAAGGTTATCCTAAATGACCTGTAGCCTCTCGAAGATAGGTATGGACGTCATCATACCGATCCACAAGACTCTACTAGACACTTGATCATGACTTGTAGAACGCATGAACCTAGAGCTCTGATTCCAACTTGTCACGACCCAAAATCCAACTATTCGTGATGACACCTAACTCAACCCGCTAGATAAGCCAATTAACATTTATCCAATTCTAGTGAAATTAATACAATTAAATAGAAAAGTTAATTGAATCTTCTACATCCACCAAGGACTGGTAGTACAAATCATGAGCTTCTAAGATTAGAATTTACAAAGATAGTATGAAATAAATACATTATCTATTAGAAAAGTACATAAACAGATTTATATATTCTAAGGCTACCATGAACAGGAGGTAGCTACAACCGGAATGCAGGTACATCTTCAAATCCAGCTCTCGCCAATCTAAACAACATCAACAGCCAACATCTGCATGCAAGGTGAAGAAGTATAGTATGAGTACAGCCGACCCCATGTACTCAATAAGTAACAAACTTAACCTTAGGTTGAAAGTAGTGACGAGCTAGAACAAAGGTCGAGTCCGACACCAATATCCAATAACAGTTCATAACAATGTAAAGCAAGTAATAAAAGATGTAATTCAGAGACGAAATGCTCATCCTATTCATAGTTTATCGAAAAATAGATCCGCTTTTCAAGTATATCAGTGAAAACCCAAATCCTTTACTGAAATCGTCGAAAATATAAGTAAATTTGAAAACAGTAATATTTACCAAAAATCCTTTCAACAATAAATAGAATGTTCCATTTTTCTTTCCAGGTAGCCAGTGTAACATATATCACTATACTCATATGTCAATACGTGTGAGAAGTCATGAATTACGTGATACCATACAAACTGAGGAATAAATACATCTATATGCATGTATGTCAAGTATGCATATCAAATTGCGATGCAACGCAGTGATAAAACCATATGCATACTCTCAGAGTATCAATCACTTAGTCCTCCCAGTCACTCAGTCCTCACAACCACTCAGTCCTCACAGTCACTCAGTCCTCCCAATCACTCGGCACTCGCACTCAGTAGGTACCTACGCTCATTGGGGGTGTATACAGACTTCGGAGGGGATCCTTCAGCCCAAGATCTATATCAAGATAATCATGGCATAAAATCAATGAAACATGTTACGTCGTGCAACTCGATACCATAAATATCCTCACAATCAGGCCCTCGACCTTAATCAGTCATCAATCTCTCCAATCTCTCGGGCTGTCAATGTCATGAAATATCAGCCCAAAAATAATGATGTGATGTATCAATAAATAGCAGAGACTGAGATATGATATGCATATGAATGTGTATGACTGAGTATGTAATGCAATGAAAACAGATAATTCAACAGCAGAAATGACCTTTATGGGTCCCAACAGGATAAACATGTAGCGTAGATATGGTTTCTAACATGGCTCACCGCCCAATAGCTCAAGAATGTAGAAGTTTTATGGTTACAAGTAAGATCAGGTAACTACACAGTACTACAGAAATAACAGAATTACAATTCACAGGGTGCACGCCCACACGCCCGTCACCTAGTATGTCGGTTACCTCAATACCAATTACATATCATATAATTCGAGGTTTCGTACCCTCAGCACCAAGTTTAGAAGTGTTACTTACCTCGAACATGCAAATCCCAATACCGAGCAAGCCAAGCGATGCTCCAAGAATGCCATTCCGCACATACCAACCCCTGAACAACTCGAAACTAGCCAAGCAACTCAAATACATCAAATAAAGCCTAAGGAATCAATTCCAAATGATAAAGATTGAATCCTTAATCGAAACCCAAAATCGTCCAAAATTCGCGCCTGGGCCCGCGCCTGGGAACCAGACAAAACTTACAAAATATGACAACCCATTCAATTACGAGTCCAACCATACTAGCTTCACTCAAATTCTACTCCCAATCGATGTTTAAAACTCAAAAATTCACATTATGAAACTTTAGGCTAAAACCCCTAATTTCTCTTTAAAATTCATCAACCAACATGCAAAAATGAAGATGGATTCATAGAATAAGATCAAAACCAAGTGTAGAACACTTACCCCAATCCTTGTGATAAATAATTCTCCAAAAATCGCCTCAATCCGAGCTTGGAAATGTTAAAATGAAGCCAAAATCGTGAACCCTTGTATTTATCATTCTACCCAGCACTTTCGCATCTGCGACACATTAGTCGCTTCTGCGGCGTCGCTTTTGCGACAACAATCACACTTCTGCGGAGAAGCACTGAAGGCCTGCCTTCATATTTGAGGTAAATGCCCACGTCTGCGCACACGCAGGTCGAGTCCAAACTGCACTTCTGTGCTGCCAATCGCTTCTGCGCTCAACTCACGGCATATGGGCCTTCACAGATGCAAAGAAATCTCCACTTATGCAGACTCCTGTTCCCAGTAGTACTTCGCTCCTACGACTCCTTTGTCACTTCTGCGACCATTGCACCTACGCAAACCAGCCGCAGGCGCGGTCACACCAGAACCAGCAACAACCAACAATAACAACATGAAGACAATTGATCTAAAATCAATCTGAAACACGCCCGAGCTCTTCGGGACCCCGTCCAAACATACAACCAAAGTCCCATAACATAACAAAGACCTACTCGAGGCCTCAAAACACACATAACAACTTCAAAATGTCGAATCGCACCTCAAATCAAAATCTATGAACTTTAACTTCCAAATTTCCCAAACTCACGGATACATATCAAATCAACCTGGAATGAACCCAAATTTTGCACACAAGTCCCGAATAACATAACGAAGCTCCCAATTTCCGAAACCACAATCCAAATCCGATATCTTCAAAGTCAAATTCCGGTCAAACTTATGAACTTTCCAAACCTTCAAATTTCTAATTTTCGCCAATTTGTGTCAAAACATGCAAATCGAGTGAAAAATCACCATCCGGACCTATCAGAACCATCAAAACTCCGTTTCGGGGTCAAATTCAAAAAGAGTCAAACTTGATCAAATTTTCCAACTTAAAGCTTCAAAAATGAAATTCATTCTTCCAATCGATCCGAATAACCTGAAAACCAAAACCAACAATTCACATAAGTCATAATACATCATATGGAGATACTCTTGCCCGCAAGGTACCGAGCGAAGTGCAAATGCTCAAAACAACAGGTCGGGTCGTCATAGCACGCCCACACACCCGTCACCTAGCATATGTGTCACCTCCAAAAAATCACATAATACGTATAATCAGGGTTTATACCCTCGTCTCGAAGTTTAGAAGTGTTACTTACCTCAAGCTGTGCAAATCCCTACTCCAACAAGACCTTGCTTCGCGAAACAGCCTCCAAATGCCACGAATCTAGCCACAAACAGTTTGATACAATCAACGCGAGCTAAAGGAATTAATTCCATAAGAAAATACTAAATTATTAATCAAAATTCAAAAAGTCAACTCAAAAGGCGGCCCCCGGGCCCACATCTCAGAATCCAATAAAATTCATGAAATCCGGAAGCTCATTCAACCACGAATCTAACCATAACAAATTTACCAAAATCCAACACCAAATCAACACCCAAATCCTCAATTAAACTCTCCAAATCCCTAGTCTCAACTCCCAAAATTACACCTCAAAACCACACAATCAAGGTGGGAAAATCAATGGAGAAACAAAATTATAGAATAAAAATGATCATAAATGACTTACCTCAAGAAACCCCTCGAAAATCCTCTCAAAAAGCGCCTTAGACTGAGTTTGCAAATTCCAAAATGAGAAAAACCACAGAACCGTCGAAGTTTATATTATGTCGGTGCTTTCGCTTCTACAGATCATTTAATCGCCCCTGCGGTTCCGGTTTTGCGGACATTCTTCTGCTTCTGCGGACCTACCTCACCAGGCCCCCTTCGCTTCTGCGGTACTTCCTCCACATCTGTGAACTCGCAGGTACGAAAATTCCCTTCCCATCTGCGCAACTCCCCCAGCTGGCCAATCTCCACTTCTACACCCAATGTGCCGCATCTGCGACCACGCAGGTGTGGAAAATAACCTCGCACCTGCGACCACTGCCCACATCCTTCCAGGTCGCTTCTGCGATTTCGTACTCGCTTCTGCGACCTCGCACCTGCGATCAAAACTCCGCAGTTGCGATCACACCAGAGCTGGTGCACTTCAACAGTCTCCAAAACTCTAAAACCCAATCCGATTTCGATCCGAATCATCCTCGAGGCCCCCGGTAACTCAACCAAATATACCAACAAGTGATAAAACATGATACAAACTTATCTGAGTCTTCCAATCACATCAAACAACGCTAAAACCACGAATAGCGTATCGATTCAAGGCTAATGAACTTTTAAACTTCTAACTTTTAGATTCGATATCGAAACCTATCAAATCACGTCCGATTGACCCCAAATTTTATACACCAGTCACAGTTGGCACCACAGACCTACTCCAACTCCCGAAACTCCAATCGGAGCCCGGCCACAAAGTCCACTCTCGGTCAAACTTATAAATTTCCAACTTTTGCCATTTCAACCCTAATTCAACTACGGACCTCCAAATCACAATCTGGACATGCTCTTAAGTCCAAAACCGCCCAACAGAGCTAATGGAACCATCAAAAATCTATTCTAGAGTCGTCTACACATAAGTCAACATCCGGTCAACCATTTGAACTTAAGCTTTCAACCTTGAGACTAAATATCTCAATACATTCCGAAATTTTTCTGGACCCGAACAAACTACCCCGGCAAGTCACATAACACAATTAAGCAGGGAATGAACAGTAAATGAAAAATCGGGGTTACAACTCTCGAAATGACCGGCCAGGTCTTTACATGTAAAAAGTATTTCAATACTAATTTTAAGACTAGGTTATTCATCTAGAAAGAAAAAAATGATAAATTTAAGGGAAACTTACACAAATGTCCCAAATAAATCTCAACTTACCAACTTTTAACCATTAGTCATAGGCTTATCAAAACTAGAAAACAAAAATTGAAAAACCAAATAAATAGGTTCTTTCTCTCAAAGAATCACATGCAAAAATCACCTTCCATATTTTTAAGCATGATTAATAACATTAGATGCAAGACGGAAAGGAAATTTCATGGATAATGTATCAAATAAGGTGATGAAATACAAAAAAAAAATACAATATTCCAGAAGTCTAAGCAAAAAAGAAACTTTTTCAATAGGTATAGTTGAAATTCATTGAAAATATATAGATAAGTCAAGATATAAAATTTGAGGAAGATTGGAGGTGATTTGACTGGTTTTGTATCAAAATTTATAATTAAATCGAGTTCAAAAGATTCTTCTGTAACACATGTATCAAATATGTTCACGCATGTATCTCACACACAGATATATATATGGATATACATGTGCTACACAATTGATACAAATATGATACATATGTGATACACAAACGATACACAGTGTGAGACACGTATCATTTTTTCCTTGTTCAGTTTTGTACTTCGAATTTTAAATTCAAACCACCTCAAAACTTCACCAAATCATCCCAAAACTGAGATTCAAGCTCCTTAAGTTGTACCCAATCTATTCTAATAACGCCCACTCAAAACAAAGCAAATATTTGATTTTTTTTGCTACAAATAGCTAATTGGCTAATATTAGTAATATTTGGCTAATATTAGTAATATTTGGCTAATAATATTTTATGAATTGACCAATTTTTGTAATGAGTTACTTATAAATGGACATAGCTGATAGTTTCCCTAAATTTAATTGAAAAATAATAGAAAAAACTAAGATAAAAAATAACAATTACAAGGAAAAAAAGTGACAAATATTTTGAACAAACCAATTTTAATTAAAAAAATAAAATATAGAATTTCTTAGAAAACTGCAAAAAAAAAAAAAAAAAATTATCTACTAATATAAAATATATCATTAAAAGAATCTAAAATAGTAACATGGTACATCCAAAAATAGTAACTGTTGAATAATGGTATTCTCAATACTCTTAGTATACTACACATTGATGTATCATGATTCGACAATCATGGTATACTCAGTATTCTTGGTATACTACTTTTTGGTATACCATAATTAATATATAATCATGATATATTTTATTTGAGTATGTTAAATGGTACTCAAAGCTGTTTTGATATATTACACAATAGTATATCATGACTACTATCAAATCATGGTATTCCTAATATTCTTGGTATACTAATTTTTTGTATATTATAATTACTATTGAATCGTGGTATACTTTGTTTGAGTATGTTAACTGGTATTTTTAATATTCTTGATATACTACATATTGATATAGCATGATTACTATTGAATCATGGTATATTTACATTTTTTAGTATGTTGAAGTATGCCAAATATTCTTGGTATACTACATATTAGAATACCATGATTAATGTTAAAATTCTGGTATTATCAATATTCTTTCGTACATTGTATGTTGGAATACCATGATACTTTGTTGGAATACGTTCAATGGTATACCTAATATATTTGGTATACAACATATTTGTATTCCATAATTACTATTGAATCATCGTGCTCTTAATATCTTTAGTATACTACATATTGATATACTACAATTAACATAGTATACCAAATTTTAGAATTCACCAATTTAACTAGAAAGAACAAAAAAAAAAAAAAAAAAAAAAAAATAGAGCGATAATTTTTTTTTTATAAAAGCCTTAATTTATTTAAAAATTTTAAAACTACAAATACAAAATAAAAAAATCAAAAAGAGAGACACCGTAACTATCAACTAGTTTAGCCGATTAACGATTGTGTAAAAAGTATTTCATTACTAATTTTAAGACTAGGTTATTCATCTAGAAAGAACAAAGTGATAAAAATTTTAACGACAAATTTTATTGAAAGATAATATAAAAACTAAGATAAAAATTAATAATTACTAGGAAAAAAGTGACAAATAATTTGAACGAACAGATTTTAATTTAAAAAATAAAATCTTAAAGTTCTTAGAAAATTGCAAAAAAAATATTATCTACAAATATTAAATAAAACATTAAAATAATCTAAAGTAGTAACATGGTATATCCAAAATCATATTCTATTACTGATAATGTGGACAGTATCCGAATACAAATTTTTAAACTCTGATTTTTTATTTAAAAGGATAAAATAAAATGAAAGAAAGTGATAACAGCTTTTGGCGGAAAATTTTTACTGAAAAATAACAAAAAAATTAAAATAAAAAATAATACACCCTTTGATTTAATTTATGTTAAATTATTTGACTGGGCACGGAGTTTAAGAAAAGAGACAAGACTTTTGAACTTGTGGTGTAAAATGAGACACATATTGTAACGACCCGACCGGTCGTTTTGCGTATCAAGACCCCGTTCCCCTAAATGAGACTTTTCATAGTGGCTTATTATGATTTATGACTTGCGGGGACGGGTGGTTCGGGATTCGGAAGCGTTTAGAGTGGTATAGGAACACTTGGTTCCTTAAGGTTGGCCTTTAAGGCCAAAGTTTGACTTCGGTCAACATTCTGAGTAAAAGACCTCGGAATCGAATTTCGACGGTTCCGATAACTTCGTATGATGATTTCGGACTTGGACTTATGTTCGGAATAGGTTTTGGATGACCCGGGGGCATTTCGGCGCCCAATATCGAAATTAGAGTTTCCTTAAGTTTGAAATTTGGGTTGGAACGTGTTTTTATGTTGTCGAAGTCCGAACGGAATTACGAGATCGGAAATAGTTCTGTTATGTCATTTATGACTTGCTCGCAAAATTTGGTGTCATTCCGAGTAGTTTAGGTTGGTTCGGCGCATTGAAAGCGAATTCTAGAACTTTAAGTTCAAAGTTTGATTCAATTTGGTTTTGGGGTCGAATTCTTAGTTTCTTTGTTGTCTTTCACGTTCCGAAAATTCGAGCGAGTCCATATCATGAATACAGACCTGCCAGTGCCTTTGGACGGGGTCTCGAGGGGCTCGGGTGAGTTTCGGACCCCTCGGAGTTAAATGCAAAATACCAGAATTTATGTGTCTGGTTTCCTTCTATGCGTTCACGGTTGCTCTGTCGAGTTTGCATAGAAGGATCTAGGCAGGGGTGAAAATTGCCCTATGTGTTCGCATAGGTGCTCCGCGTTCGCACCCCCCCCCCCCCCCCGTCGCGTTCGCGTTCACGTAGGTCTAGCCAAGCTAGCCTCTGCGTTGGCGATGACCTCTCCGCGTTCGCATAGAAGGCCTCATCAGGCCCCGGCCATTTGTTCATCGCGAACGCACTGCCCCTGATGCGTTCGCATAGAAGGGGCAGCTGAGCAGTATGTTTTTAAAACGGGACTTAAACCATTTTTGGGCGTTCTTCTTCTTCCTTGGGGTGATTATTAAGCATGCAAGAGAGCCAAAAGACCTGGCTATTTTGAGGTAAAAAATTCCTACCATAAACTTAGTCTAATACTTGGATTCTTAGGTAGATTAACTCATTAATTAGTGGAAATTTAAGGGTTAGAGTGAAAACCTAAGTTTTATAAAAATTGGAAGAATTACCAAGGAATTTTTCATGAAATCACACAAAAACTATATATTAATGATCCTTAGGCTATGGGTAATTGATTCCTTCAAAATTTTCTGGAATCCGAGCATGTGGGCTCGGGGGTGTATTTTAGGACTTTTCAAAGTAAGGTGAAATAACTAAGTAAATAGGAGAATTCCATACTTTTGAGTATAAATTGATATATTTGTATAATATTTGGCTAGTTTCGAATCCTTGGGTGACGAGTTTGGAGTTTTCGAGCGCGTTCTTGACCAGGAGAGTAGGTTCGACACAAGGTGAGTCTCCTTTCTAACCTTGTAAGAGGGAATTGTCCCCATAGATGATTATAAATGGTTGTTTCTCCTTATTTGCAGGGGCTACGCACGTACGAAGTGACGAGAGCCCGTGCATAGCTACTATTATGCCTTGTCGGGTAGTTTGGGACTCACAAGCATGCTTTACAGTGTTATATATGTGATCTTGCATATGGTCTAAGTAGTTTAATATCGAATCTCTCATGTGAAGGCCTAAGGAGTTATGCTTTGAAGTTGACATTATTAAATTCTCACCCTGTTAGTATGTTCCCTGCTAAATTATCTGGAATCTCCTGCTAATCATGTATTTATACGTGAACCCGAGTCGCATGAATGATTCACGAGCGGGGTAGTCCTAGTATTATATTAACCCGAGTCGCATGAATGATTCACGAGCGGGGTAGTCTTAGTATTATATTAACCGTGTCGTATGTCCGATTCGCGAGCAGGGCAGATAGATGCATCTATGGTTCGGGCCGTTCGACCCTCGGCAGTGCACATTTACTTTTCACGTCGTAACGACCGTGCGTTCATAGCATGTTATATGTTTGGTAATTTATGAGAAGCCCTGTAATTGTAACTGTTGATTTCATGAAAGAAAGAAGGTTAAATAGCTTGTATGCCATGGAAAGGGATGGCGTGAGGGTACTAGAGATTGTTATTTGATGCTCATTTTCTTATTACTGTTCATTATTGCTATTTTACTGATTACTCTGTATTCATTTCACTGTCTGACCCTAGTAAGTATCACGTCGACCAGGTTCTGAGGCTGGTGCATCTGGTTATCCGACTGGAGCTTGACCCTGGGAGTATATTCTAGACCTGACTCCACGGTGAGCTCTTCCCTTGGCGATTCTCAGTAGCATTATGGAGTTATCTTTTGTTTATTTCTATCTACTTCCTTCAGACAATAGAACAATTTATTTCATCTTTTTTATATTCTATTAGTTCGCCTGTAGACTTGTGACACTAGTTCCTTACACACACATAGTAGACTTTATATTTTTGGAACTGTATATGTTGGTTCATGATCCTTGTGGCT